>JAUTDX010000778.1:0-88146 GCA_030844895.1 Ambrosia x helenae
TCGAATTTTTGTCTAAGTCGATCGATCACCTCACGGGAGACGCATTATACTTGGCTCAAATGCAACAAATCCGCGAAAAATACAAGCTTTAGATTGTCTCGTATTTTATTCATGTTTCGTGTTTTTTTTAGTACGTTTTTTTTTGGGTATGGTAGTGTAATCTTTTTTATTTTAGTTTAATGAAAAAACTTTTATGAAATATTATTTGTTTTTATTTTCAAAGTTTTATTAAATAAAAAAAATAAATAATATTAAATGATTAGATGTTCCATGAAATTTTCACCTTACCACTAAACCTCATCCAAATTTGAATCCCTTAATGGTCTCACATGCAACATGTCAATTAATGCCCCATGGTCTTGAAATTTTTCACCTTACCATTACACATGGTCTTACCAAACGATTGAATGTTCTCGGTGACAAGGACGAATGAACGTGGTTTGGTTGATGATGCATTGATGTGGGTTCCTTCATGGTTCAATCCATTCGAACATCATCCAAAACATCATGTTTAACGTGGACAACTATATACAATTGGATCAATCGGATACCAATGAAAGTTAACTTATTTGGTAGGAGAGCCGATTGAATAAAATTCCAACAAGAACAGAGTTTTTAAAAAGGAACATTTACATCTCTTCTACGATATGTGATAATTGTGATGGAGTGCCCAAACTTGCAGACCATTTGTTGATATCCTGCACTTATGCGAAGATTTGGAACAACATACAACTATGAAGTAAACTACATGTGGGTCCTACTGCGTGGTGAACGAGATATTGTAGATTCATTATCATTGGCGGTGCAACTTGTTGTCCGTCTACCTGTCGTCTTAATGTAATTTGCCTGTTGTGAAATGAAATGATTAAAAAAACATCACTTGTGATGGTATTGACACCTTTTAGTTTATATGGAAAGCTAGAAACGAGAGAATCTCTAACAACATCCAAATGCACACCGACAAAGTCGTAGACGATAAAAAGACTAACTCTTTTCTTTAGATAAAAACAAGGTGAAGGTACAATACCTGGCTTAGAATGATTGGTGTCAGTGGCGGACCTAGAACTTTTTTTTCATGGGGGCGTATAATTTGGTAATAGATCGTCCATCGCTTTATATTAAAAAAATGGTCTGTTTAGGGTTGGGTCAGGTCACACATAAGAAAAAAAACAAAACAGAACTAAATTTCTTATACTTATTGTAAAACGCCATTCAGTATTACTTATACTTAGTGCAACTTCTTGACTCCCCAGGGGCGGGGATTTGTTTTTAGTAGATTAGGGTTCTCTATTCAGAAGGGGGTGGCGGCGCAGCTTGTTGTCCGCCTACCTGCTATCCTTATGTAATTTTCCCGTTTTATTGAAATGGAGAATTCAACAAAAAAAAATTGTTAAAAAAAATAAGCAATGAGTAGTTAAATAAATGATTTTTTTTTGGACGGTGACTTTCTCGAAACTGGACGTGGCAGAGATCATCACACCCCCACCATTGGGGGCCCTAACCCTTCCACTTCGCCCAAACTATCTTGCATCAGAGGACGCTGGTGCGGTGGGGGCTTCGGCGTCCGCCCGCAACCGTACTGCCTCTACACGGGCAAACCCGCTAGAATAACAGCCGATGAAACCGGGTCACCTAATGATGAACGTATAATCTTATTATGTAATAAAAACATGTAAAAGTTAAGCAAATTTAAATTTAAATGAATCCTCTAGTTAAAATTTATTACAACTTAATTCAATAGAAAACATGAGCCGTTAATGGATCCCTTAACAAAATTGCAAAGAAATATCAACCTATAGTATGGGCTTTTTATCATAAAAATTAGACTTAAGTTCTTAAAAGGCCCATATGGCCATATTAATACCCTAATTGCCTAGGATACCATATTCTTCATTTTGTCGGCACAAAGAAGCATTATTAGTTGCAGGTTACCGGAATTAGACTTAAGTTCTTAAAAGATCCATATTAATACCCTAATTGCCTTTATTAGTTGCAAGATTTACTAATTTAAATAACCAACAATTCTACCCTTTATATTTCTTTATGGAGAAAGTATATGGTATAAAGTTCTTTAACGTGAGAAGTGTAAGTAGGGCTGTTCAAATCGTTCGGCGCTCGCCGATCGCTCGTCGCTCGCTCGGAAAATGCTCGAAAAATGCTCGCTCGATCTTCTGCTCGGTTGTAAATGAGCCGATCGGCTCAGTTCGGTTTATAAACGAGCCAAGCATGAGCAAAGGTCCGCTCGGCTCGGTTCGGCTCGAATACATTTTTATTTATTATTACTATATATTTAATTATAAATATTCACACAATTTACATACATATATTTGTAGCTTTATATATAACATTCTATTGGATTTGGCTCAATATATGCAAACAAAATATAACTAGCCCACTTTACCCAATAAAAAATTTAACATTGAGTTTAATAGTAAAACCATAAGTAATGAGGTGACAGTCTTGACTTCTTTATGGTATTAGTCGCCCATCGCTAATCGTCGCTTGATACCACCCTACGTCACAATGCAACAATTGTTCTCTATGTTAACTGATCGTCTCACCAGTCTCATCAAGCTAAGCCTCATCATCGGACACTCAGATCTCAATATTAGTGTTACTATCGGATAGTTTGACCTTGGTTATCACCAGATTAATGAAATCATTGAAGAAAACATCCCAATTTTATGGTTGTCAAAATTACTCTTCGCTCGATTCTCGCTCGAAAAAATTTGCGCTCGAAGAATGCTCGCTCGCTTTTTGACTCGATTGTAAATGAGCCGCTCCGCTCGGTTCGATTTGTAAACGAGCCAAGCACGAGCAAAGCTCCGCTCGGATCGGCTCGGCTCGTGAACACCCCTAAGTGTAAGAAGCCACCAGAGATTGACACCTGTCAATTTAACCTAATCACAGTTAAACCACAATTAAACCTATTTTCCTCTTCCCTGTTCTAAACCTAACCCATCCTCATTTTGAAACAAACCGATCGAGATCTGACCACCACCACCACCACCACCAGAACCGTTGCTTCTTCGATGCCGGTTCCTGGTTCTTGACTTCAGCTTCCGCCACATCCGGGGCTTCGTTTGGTAGCTTTCATTTTTCAGCACTTGCAGAATTCTCCATCTCCTGTATTATACAAATTACAATTCTATATGACGTAAAAACTGTTTATCGATTTGTTGAGGAATGATAAAAACTGTTTGGCAAGTGAACAAAGATAAGAGATTTGGAGGCGTGTTTATCAAGGACTAAATGGTAAGAGAATTTGAAGTTTTTTTTTTTTTGGATTTGTCATATCTTGGGATCATATTTGGCACATTGTGTTTGCTAAAGGAAAGAAACGTGCGTTTGATGCGTTTGATATTATGGTAAGGGTGCGTTTGAATTTTTGTTGGGTTTTGATGAGTGCGTCTAAAATTTTCAATGAGTGCAACTTTTAATGAGTGTTTCTAAATTTTCAGTGAGTGCTTCCAAACTTTTTAATGCGTGCTTCTAAATTTTTAATGAGTGCTTCCAAACTTTTTAATGAGTGCTTCTAAATTTCAATGAGTGCGTCTGAAATTTTGATGAGTGCGTCTGAGATTTTAAAAGGCTATTTTGTCAGAATTCATGGCACCAGATTAACATCAAAAACTAAAACACTTTATTGAGATAAAAACATACAAAGACTCTTAAGTTTACACAGAAAACCCTGACACCTAAACCTGACCAGATACACGACTACCAAATCATACACAAGATCAAAACCAAAGGTTTAAACTATTACAACCAAGATCTTATACAAGACGTAAAAGATCTGAACTAAACCTAACGATCTCTATGATTAAATCGACTGGAAAGAGGTGAAGTAAACTATACTGTGTAAGTCTGATGATCAGGGTGTTAACCCTAGCAACGAAGACGAAGACCCTTTATATAGAGAGAGCTGAGTTGAGAAAGCACAATCTGTGGCTTTCTCAACCCTTGGATCTTGATCAACGACGTGGATTGCCAACTTGGACACTCTGAACGGCTGAGATCATTATTAAACTAACACACCCAAAGATGGGCTCTCACCCATGGGCTAAACTTGATCACTTTGGGCTAAACATCACTTGGACTCTCCAACCTGGACCCTGGACTCCACGAACTGCTCTGGACCGGTCCATACCTGAAAGACCTCTACCCAACAATAAGTCCAATGCACAAAATTAAACTTATGATAAATTTGTAGATCATCTACTATAATATATAAATAAAAGCATATGTGGGACACTTGGCATGTTCTGAGGGCTTCTTAGGTTTTTTTCCCGCTCATTTGTTCCTTCTCTTGTACGCTACTTTCTTTCCCTGTTTTTCTCACAAACCCTAACAAAAAGATATTATCATTTCTACATATGCTACTTCCTTTTCACTTTTTCTCATGTGATTGAATTTGAGTTTCCGAAGACACTAACCGTCCTCCTTGATGTAGTCATTCTGGTGAGTTCATCTTGATATCAATTTTGGATTCTTTGTTTGCAACAACTTAAGGGCTTTAATTTTGCATTCTCACATGTCTCTGTGTACATCCTCTTTGATGTTTGTGTTCAATTAGGGTTTTGTTATCCCTTTTCTGACCAGTGGCGCAAACAAGGTGAGTTGCTTCTTTTGATGTTTGTGTTAGTGTTTATTTGAATGTTTTTGTTTAAGGTTCTATTACGATCTTTGTTTCTAAATTTCTTTGTTTACTAACTATTCAGTATTCACACACGTTCCTGACATGTTTAATCCATAATTTATGATTAGGGTTTGGAAGTTTTATGTTTTTAGTATTCTTGCTATGAAATCTAATAATCAGGACATCATTTTATAGAAGAGTCAACCTGATTAAGCTTCGATTTAGTTTGAAATCAATTTGAATTATCATTACTTCATACTGTCGCCTTCCTTTGAAGATCCTCCGGTCAGGTTCGGTTCTTGTGATTTGTATTTCATATTGTTTATACCTCTAACCATTAACAATAAATTGTTCTTGTGATTTACATAGCATTTCAGATCGTTTATCCTTAGGTTAATTGCTGTTTAGGGGTTATGCTTGATGAAATCTATCAAAACTATTGTAAAATTAATTTTTTCTGAGTTTTTTTGGTTACCATCGTTCCTAATTACTAACTAATTAAAAGCTATAAAACATAATTGCTAATGTTTAATTAATTGTTTTTATTTTCATTCTTTTATAATTCAAATGAAACATGAATTAATTGAATGTTATCAAAACAATCGAGAATAACTGTGCAAATTAAAATGCGTTGTCTGTAATTGTTAATTAAAATTGATTTTGGTTGTTCTATTTGAAACGATGAAGCATATATAAAACTGTTGCATATACTTGGAGTTATCGGAATATAATTTTGAATAAAAGGTTGTGTTTTCTTACATCGATATTAAGAATCATAGTAATTTGTATCGTGATTATCTTTTTTTAGTTTTTTTTTTTTTGTGTTTTTATTGTTAGTATTGTATGTGAGATATGCGGTATTGGTTGCAGGTGGTGATGCAATTGTTGGTTGGATTATTAGAGTGTATTGTGTGGCTGTACATTGGGTAAGTGCGTAGTCATTCGCATCAATGTTTGGTTTTTGTTTTACAAAATATGTAAATCTATATTTTGTATTTATTTTTGTTTTGTATATTCTTTGTTGCAGTTAAATTGCTTCTGTTGTTTGCTATTTTTGAGGTTGCTATAGCAATTTAGGCCACCAAGACGTGAAGGCGGCTAATGTTCTTTTGGACGAGGACAATGAGGCCGTGGTAGGCGACTTTGGGTTGGCTAAGCTCCTTGACCATGCTGACTCACATGTCACCACTGAGGTTCGTGGTACCGTGGGCCACATTGCACCGGAATATCTCTCTACCGGTCAATCGTCGGAGAAAACTGATGTTTTTGCACCGGAATGAGAGCTTTCGAGTTTGGGAAAGCGGTTAATCAGAAAGGCATGATGCTTGAATGGGTAAGCTTCTTTTTATTACCGAATTGTATCATAAACAAGATAAGATAATAGGCCAAACGTTATGCAACAGAATGTAATATTAGTAACACCAACAAATATCTAAGTCTTCAACATGAAAAGTGTTAATAACACTCTTCCGTTTTGTTTACAGACTTAGAAAGATAGAAGAGACTAAAGAGGCATATCGGCACTCAGACCTACAGAGTTGCACTAACAGTCGAGATACGCGTTATACACGAGTGGATTCCAACTTTTATGGAAAACAGAACCGATTACCTACTGGTCAACAAAAAGGTATGTCTAAATTCTAACCCCTCCTCACCCTCCTCGCTCGGCGCAGGAGGCGCGATCATTTGGAAAACATGTCTAGAGAACAATCGTATTAAAAAGCTGAAACATATGTGATTAAGTGGTAAGCTGGAAACTAGAGGTTGCCAATGAGTGGAGTGGAGTGGGTCAGGTCAGGGCTGGTAACATGACTCCACATTTACAATGACATGTAGCAGTGATATGGAGACATGCAGCTACATGGCTTCTCATCACAAACAATGGTGGACAGTTTAGCTTTTTTTTTTTGTGGAACGAAAACCCATGAAAGTAAAAGCCTTGTGATTATAAATTCTTTTTTTTGTAATAAAAACTCTGAGCAGATGCAGCAGCAACAACAGATGCAACAACAACAACAGATGTATCAGTAGATGCAACAGCAGCAGAGGCAGATACTACGGATGTGTTCTTTTTGGTCTAGAAGATAAATTTGGTGGCTTTATCATTACCACTAAAGATAACTTTGCATGGTGAAATTTTGGGTCATGTGTTTTTGATATATTTAGTGTCTTTATAATTACCAACTGTTTAATATTAAGACTTGAGTTGTTACAATTGCAGGCAAGTAGTGGGAGATTATCAATTGGTATGACACCTAAAACTCTAAGGCTTCCAAAACAGGGTGAGATGCTTTTGTCTATTCATGGTTTACCGGTTGGTGTTTACAAGGAAAACAACATGGAAGCAATACACGGTAAGTCAGTAATATATTATTCTAAAAAATTCTTTTTTGAGAGTACACTTTCAGCTTACTAAATATGCTAAATATGTTGGATTGTTTCATACTGAAAGTCGCAACTCGAACCATCTACTTATCTATCTTTTGATTTGGATTATGTTTTATACCTACTTAAATGGAAAAAAAAACAAAAAGAAAAAACTTGGCAAATAAGAAAACGGGTCAAAAGTCACCAAAAATGTATGTTGATGAATAAATTTCCTAAATCGTTTTAGCCGAATAAAATCATAATTGGACTGCTTTTGAAGTGAACATCATTTGCTTAAATTTGTTTTGTTTGATAATTTCATTTGCAGAGGAAGAGGAAGAATAAGCTGTTGACTGCAAAATAGTGTGTTCCATGAATAGGCAATACCTAATGTACTTTTCATGTATTGGATAAAATTCATTAAATATTATGACATATATCTATTTATAAGTTGTTATGTTTATGTGTGTGTTGCTTAGCCATGTGTCGTATTATTCAGGTCAGTGCATTATAATTACAATACTATTAGTTTCAGTATTGATTTTTCGGTTGGATTTGAAATGAAACTATTATTCTCAGAAAAGGAATTGCAGTGGATAGGAAGGTCTGTTTAGTAAGGTCTGTTTCAGAGCAGTCTATATCATTTTTTAAGACAATTAATGTCAATTATAGAGAACTTAAACAAACTATACTAAGGTCTGTTTATTAAACATCAAATCAAGAAGTTAATCATCTGTTGTAAGGAAAGTCTGTTTACTAAGGTCTGTTTCAGAGCATTGGGTCTGTTAAAGAGATCTGTCTGAAACAGCTGTTGATTAAAAAACAGTTGTTGATTCAAACAGCTGTTACTAAGGTCTGTTCCATAAACATATCATCATCTAAATGTTTATGGAACAGACCTTAGTAACAGCTGTTTGAAGCAACAACTATTTCAGACAGATCTCCTTAACAGACCCACTGTACTGGAACAAACCATAGTAAACAGTCTTTTGCTTGCAACAGATGATTGACTTATTGATTTAGTGTTTAATAAACATTGGAGACTAATTTTATTAAAAAATGATTTAGACTTTCCGTGCATCGTACGGGCTTTAATCTAGGTTGTATTGTCTTTTTCCATGTTTTTTTATAGTAAACTTTTTTTGAACACTGGCTACTATGTAAACGTACCAATGCAGCTATGGCATTATGTTTGAATATGTCAATAATCAATTAACACCGTAAGTTAGTTTCTTTATATAATAAGTTATATTCATTATGTATAATAATGTAGGTAATCCCGTGCATAGCACGGGTACTAACCTAGTAAAATTATATATATGTAACATATATAATTTTAACACCCCCCCTCAAATTTATCACCTAAACTCATCATTCATTTTAATTTGTTTACACAAATTAAGATGTTGATGAGTTAACAAACCTTTAGTGAACAAGTCAGCAAGCTGACTTTCTGAATCAACTTTAACAGTTTCAATAATTTTCATTGAAATAAGATCTCTCAAGAAAAATAAGTCCAGACCAAAATGTTTTGTTTTATCATGGAATACAGGATTTCCAGCTATAGATATTGCAGCTGAACTATCACAGTGAATTTTTATAGGTAACTTTACAAAAATATTAAGTTCAGACAACAGATTTTTAATCCATATGATTTCACATGCCCCTGCACACATTGCTCTGTATTCAGCCTCAGCTGAAGAGCGAGAAACAGTAGACTGTTTCTTACTTTTCCATGAAACCAAACAACTACCCAGAAAAACACAGAAGCCAGTCACTGACCTCCTTGTTTGGATACACTTAGCCCAATCTGAGTCTGTATAAACACTCAGATCAAACGTTTCTCCTTTTGAAAATAGCAACCCTTTACCAGGTGCTGACTTAAGGTACCTAAGGAGTCTAAATGCAATCTTTTGATGTCCTAATGTAGGTGAATGCATATATTGACTGAGATAATGCACAGTATATGCAATATCTGGTCGAGTATGAGATAAGTAAATAAGTTTTCCCACCAATTTTTGATACCCAGTTATATTGGTCAATTTTTTGCTGTTTGATTCAACAATATTCACAAGTACATGATGTTGTTCAATGGGATTTGATATAGGTTTACAACCTAACATCCCATATTCATTTAACAACTCTGTACAGTATTTTCGTTGAGACAAACACAAACCATTTTTACTTTTAATAACCTCAATTCCCAGAAAATATTTTAATTCTCCTAAATCTTTTATCAAAAATTTGGTTTTAAAACTTTGTTTTACCTTTTCTATTTCTATCAAAGAACTGCCAGTGATAAATATATCATCAACATAAACAAGCAATATTAAAAACACATCACTTGTTTTCTTAATGAACATAGAATAATCACACCTACTTTGTTCAAATCCAAATTCAATCAAAGACTCAACCAACTTCTCATTCCACATTCGAGGAGCTTGTTTAAGCCCATATAATGACTTCTTTAACTTGCATACTTTATTAACAGACTCACATTTAATACCTTCAGGCAAAGACATATACACATCTTCATGTAAATCCCCATATAAGAAAGCATTGTTCACATCAAGTTGATACACATTCCAATCATTTTGAACAGCTAAGCTTAAAATGACTCTTATAGTTACCATTTTAACCACGGGAGAGAAGGTTTCATCATAATCAAACCCTTCTCTCTGGCTATAACCTTTAGCCACTAGCCTAGCCTTAAACCTATCAACTTCTCCTGATGACTTATACTTTACCTTATATATCCATTTACACCCAACCTTGTGTCTACCCTTAGGCAGATCCACAATGTCCCAAGTGTCATTCCTATAAAGGGCTTCTAATTCATCATTCATAGCCCTAACCCAGTTTTCATCTTGAACTGCTTCATGATAATTCCTAGGTTCTACATGTTTATCAAGAACAGCAGAAAAACATTTATTTTCATGTGACAACTTTGAAAAATTTATAACATTTTCTATGCCATACTTTACTTTCCCCTCAACCACAAAGTCACTTAACTTCCTAGGAAAACTGGTATTCCTAGATGATCTTCTTAATTCAGACCTTTCTTGGATAGTGTCACCCTCAGAAAGGTTCAACTGATCATCTCCAGTATTCACATGGTCTGCCCTACCTGGTTCACTACTCTCACTTCCAGGCTGCTGGTTACCAGCCAAGCCATGGTTAGTGAGCTGAACATCAGGTTGCTGATCAACATGTGTTCCTGGATCCCCCTTACCTTCTCCCTTTCTATCATCATTGGGATCACTCACATCCAAGTTTGATTGTGACTCTGTGCTTTCATAGAGGTCAAAAAAGTTTAAATTTGTTACATTTTTATCAAAGACTTCATTGTTTTTACTGAAAACAGTTGACTCCTTAAATGGAAAACATGTTTCAAAAAACTTAACATCTCTTGAAAACAAAATAGTTTTAGAGTCAAGACTATAGGCCTTGTACCCTTTCTTTTCTTGTGAGTATCCCAAAAATACACACTTTTCTGCCCTACTCTCAAGTTTATTATTTTCATTTAAAACTGTACAGAAGCACAGACACCCAAACACTCTTAGATGTTCTAGAAAGGGACTAAAACCATATATTAATTCATAGGGGGTCTTCCCACCAAGCACAGAAGAAGGTGTCCTATTAATAAGATAGGAAGCAGTTAAGACACATTCACTCCAAAATCTTATAGGGACACAACTTTGAAATAACAAAGACCTAGCTACATTAAGTAGATGTCTATGTTTCCTTTCAACTATCCCATTTTGTTGGGGAGTGTATGGGCAACTAGTTTGATGAATTATACCTTTTGACTTGCAAAGATTTGACATTTGACTATTAACAAACTCCAAACCATTATCACTTCTAAACTTTTTAATAGTTTTACCAAACTGATTTTGAACAATGTTAAAAAACTCTAACACATTTTCAAAAACCTCAGTTTTGCTTTTCATCAAACTAACCCATACTGCTCTTGAATAGTCATCTACTATGGTTAAGAAGTACCTATGACCATCCCTATCAGCAACTCTATATGGCCCCCACACATCCAAGTGCACCAATTCCCCTATTTGATTACTTTTATGATCACTCAAAGTGAAGGGTTCCCTATGTTGTTTGGCCCTATGACACACATCACAGGGACCATGATCCTTTGGTAAATTTAGACTAGGTTTCAAAATTTTAAGCACTTGGTCTGATGGGTGCCCTAATCTAGCATGCCACATATCAATATCCAAAGTACTACTAAAACACACCTTAGTCAAAGAACAAGCATTGTTACACAGATACAATCCATCATACTGATTACCAGTCACCAGGACTTTCCTGGTTGATAAGTCCTGTAAATAACATTTATGCTCATCAAAACCTATAAACAACTTATTGTCCCTTGCTAACTTATGTACTGAAAGCAGGTTGACAGTATATTCAGGAACAACTAACACATCTTGTAAAATAACATTTTCAGCTAATTTAAGCTTTCCAATTTTAGTTACTAATGCAAATGTCCCATTTGGATGTTTAACTCTTATGTTTAAATCAGAAACATCTACATAATCAAATAGACCATTTTCATTTTTAACCATGTGTTCATTAGCTCCTGAATCTACTAACCATCCTATCCCTATTATTCCTCTATCAGTACTAGCAAAGCAATACAGTTTAGATCCAAAACAGGAAGTAACAGAAGCAGAGAATATTCTACCAGACAAATTACAATTCTGAGAAGATTCTCCTGTTCTTTCAAGTAAGCTCAACAACCTAGAGACTTGATCACTAGTTAGTGTGGCAATATTAGAACAAGAAGTGTCAGTTCCACTGTTGTTTGCAACAGGTTTCTTCCCTTGGTTCCCTCTTGGTCTCATCCAAGAGGGATACCCAATGATCTCATAGCATTTATCTACAAGATGTCCAGTTTTATTACAATGAGTACATTTCAATGACTGATTGTTATTTTTTGAAAATCTCTTTGCGTTACTGTTAGAATTAGACACATCATTGTTAACCATTTTTGTTGCAAAACTAACTGACTGACTCTGTTTAGACCCACTGCTGGAATTTCTATGGGACTCCTCCCTAGAAACAACAGCAAAGGCTTCTTTTACAGTGGGAAGCTCTGTTTTAATCAACAGTGAGGACCTCACATTCTGATAATAACTATCTAAACCCATCAAAAACTGCATAAGTTTAATCATATGATTATAGTTATTAAACTCCCTAGCAGCATCACAGGTACAAGAAGGTAACTGTAATATCTGATCAAGTTGTTTCCACATAACATTTAGCTTATGATAATACTCTGATACAGACATACCATTTTGACTGAAAGAGTTTATTTTTTGATACAAATTATAAACTACAGAACCATCAACTTTGTTATATGTCTCTTTTAAATCTTTCCATACTTCAGAAGCTAATTTAGAATACACTTGACCCATATACAATTCCTCAGATACAGAATTCAAAATCCAAGTAAGCACAACAGAATTGCATCTATCCCACTGTCTAGCAAGTATGTCATCATCAGTTGGTTTTATACATTCACCATTTACAAAACCTAACTTATTTTTTACTTGCAACCCAAGAATCATAGCATTGGCCCAAACATTATAATTTTCAATCCCTTTCAGTTTTATGCTAACAATGGTCAAGTTGGTGGAATCACTAGCATGTAAGTAAAGGGGATCACAAGCATCCAATTTACTTACTAGTGTAACAGTAGGAACAGGATCAGGGTCCTGTCCACCTCCACCAGGGTTAGAACCAACAATAGGTCCTTGGTCATTAGACATAATGCCTCACAGAACAATCAACAGCAACAAATATCAAGATCACAAATAGTCAAGAATATCAAGATCACAAACAGTCAAGAATAATAAGAACTCACACTTAACAAACACACAGAAGAAACAATAACCACAAAACAACAAACCCTAGACACTAAGGCGAAGCCAAGCCAGTGATCCAGATCAGTGGCGCCTCACAAGAGCTCCACCGCAGGTCTTAACTTGGGAGCCAAACCCTAGAACCTAGACCAACACACCCACACAAAGAAGGAACGATCTCACCGAGAGGGTTGCCCAAGTTAGGGTTCTCCCAAACTCGTAGTGTTCAACCTTCACTTAGGGTTGAATCACCAGAGAGCAAAGAAAATATGCTTATCCACCAAGATCCAAGCTATGAAAGCTCCAACCAGATCTCCAATACAACACAGCGGAAAAGAATCAAGAACTCCCAGATCTTTCACACAGATGGAACGAATAAGTGATTCGACCACCAAGAATATGAACCCCAATCTAACCTAGAGCTCTGATACCATGTCAGAATTCATGGCACCAGATTAACATCAAAAACTAAAACACTTTATTGAGATAAAAACATACAAAGACTCTTAAGTTTACACAGAAAACCCTAACACCTAAACCTGACCAGATACACGACTACCAAATCATACACAAGATCAAAACCAAAGGTTTAAACTATTACAACCAAGATCTTATACAAGACGTAAAAGATCTGAACTAAACCTAACGATCTCTATGATTAAATCGACTGGAAAGAGGTGAAGTAAACTATACTGTGTAAGTCTGATGATCAGGGTGTTAACCCTAGCAACGAAGACGAAGACCCTTTATATAGAGAGAGCTGAGTTGAGAAAGCACAATCTGTGGCTTTCTCAACCCTTGGATCTTGATCAACGACGTGGATTGCCAACTTGGACACTCTGAACGGCTGAGATCATTATTAAACTAACACACCCAAAGATGGGCTCTCACCCATGGGCTAAACTTGATCACTTTGGGCTAAACATCACTTGGACTCTCCAACCTGGACCCTGGACTCCACGAACTGCTCTGGACCGGTCCATACCTGAAAGACCTCTACCCAACAATAAGTCCAATGCACAAAATTAAACTTATGATAAATTTGTAGATCATAAAATTATATATATGTAACATATATAATTTTAACATATTTTGATAAGTGCGTCTGAAATTTTGATGAGTGCGTCTGTAAATTTGATGAGTGCGTCTGAGATTTAGAAAGACTCTGGTTTTCACCAACTTCCTCTTCTTCCTCTGCAACTTTTTTTAACCTAATTTTTATGTTTAATCATCCTTATTGAAACAAAATCGAGAGTATTCGACAACTATTACGATTCATAATTGTTCATATAATTATTTTAATCCTCTGTTTTTTATTATTTTTAGATTCAAATACTGATCTTACGTTTTCATTCATTTGTAATCGATTTTTTGTGTTTTTGAATTGTGTAATCATTCTGAACATGAATCGATCTGAAAACGATGAAAAATCAGGGTTCAAATTAGGTCTGTTGTTACGATTTGAAAAAAAAAAATAGACGGTTTTTCCTATTTTACCCTTGGCTAGTTTAACCCAAGTATGATTAGGGTTTTTAATCTGCATCCAGACATCTTGTTAATCTAATGGCTGAGATTGCTTCTTACACTTCTTACGTTAAGAAGCTTTGTACGTTATCTCTCCCCTATATTTATGAGAATGAAAGTATTATAATGTATAGATACAGTGGTAAGGTGTCTCTTTTCTGTCAATAAGGTAAAGGGTTAGGATTAAAGAAGTAAATTAGGATTAAAGATGTTTAAAAAAATAGACGTAAACTCAAGAGTACTATACATGTTTATTAAACAAGAAGTGTAGATATAGTTATTATCAAAGTTTTGTCAAATGTGAGAGACGATATCGTTATCCAATCCAGCTTTTATTTTTGTACCCATGACAGTCTGGAATAATTTGTCAAGCAAAAATATACAAAAGGGACAAGACAAAATCACATCATATATATCTCTAGTGTTGCCCCCATGACGGCATGACCCCATCTCTACATGCTTAATTTTATAAAATAGTTTCTCACTTGGGTAAACTATAAGTTAATAATGATTTAGACTTTAAAATCTGTTTTTTTTTTCACTTTTAACATTTTAATTATTTTATAATAATTTACTATATATATTTTATCAGCTATATATTGTTTTGACCGGTCATTTTAAACTATGATGTTATTTTCTTATGATTTTCTATTAATAATGATGATGAAAATAAAACTTCATCACTATTATATTTGTAACTTAATTTTTACAAAACATTCATTTTATTGTTATTTAAGTCCATCACCGACCCTCCTCACCCACACAACAAACTCAAAACATCCCCTGGTATGTTTTTTTCTCTATTTTGTTTACAAATAACGACTTACGTATTATTCAATCAATAATGTAAAGTACAAAAAATCAATATTAAATTTAACATGTGTGTATTCAGCTGAGTGATGTTTATTTTAATAATAATATATATGAATACAAGAATTTTTATTCTACATACGAAATGGAATCCAATATTTTTTTTATCAGGATCATTTTTATTATAATATAGCAATTTTCTAAATTTTATTTTTAGTATTATTATCAGGACCTTAATCACATCTTACTCTAAAGTGAAAGTAAACAAAGTTGCAAATCCACTTAATGATTTTAGTGTGATTGTGCATGCACTTGTTAGAAGCAAAACTACAACAAACAGTGGCGAAGCTTGGTTTTGGAAACGGCGGGGCCGGACTTAATTTTTTTCAATCGGTAGTGGTAAATCGGCGGGGGCCGAATTCAACCCGGACTCAATTTACCTACAAAAATCACAAATTTTCACTACTGCGCTAAAAAAACAGGGGGGGGGGGGGAGGGGGAGGGCCACCCCTGGCCCCAAGTATCATTCGCCATTGACAACAAAGGATTTCAATTTGCGAGAATTAAAGTCTCCTAGAATTTCTAGATAGTTCGAGGTTGGGAACGTTCAAAAAATCGATGGTGGAAGGAATTTTCTTCACGACATGATGGGTGATTTGGAATTCTAGGAATAATGCAGTATTTCAAGCTAATGACCTTTTGAATTTTGAAAAATCTTATTTAGGAGATGATCATCATCATGCACTATTCATTTCTTTGGATTCGTAATAGAAATAACAAGGTTATTACTACTCGGATTGAGTGGATGAGAAATCCAATTCTATACATGTAACTTCCTTTTTTTCGAACTTGGTTAGGTTTTTTCAAACCATATACGAGCATTTACAAAATACATGTTCATGATGTTCATAAAAGAACATGTAACGTTTTCAAGACATACATCACAAATGATTTTTTTTTTTTTAAATCATACGTAAGGGCCGTGTTTTAGCTAGTCTATCAAATGAAATTTAGCTTTGGCTTGATCTCAAGCTCAGATTACTTAAGATCGGTTCAATTCGATCTTTTAACAAATCAATATATAGTATCTTATAAGCGTCTCGGCTTGTTTACACTTCTAAATAGGGCTGTTCACAAGCCGAGCCGATCCGAACGGAGCTTTGCTCATGCTTGGCTCGTTTACAAACCGAACCGAGCGGAGCGGCTCGTTTATAATCGAGCCGAAAACCGAACGAGCATTCTTTGAGCGAAAATTTTCCGAGCGAGCGCCGAGCGCGAATCAAGCGGAGAATAATATGGACGATTATAAAATTGGGGTGTTTCCTTTGATGTTTTCATTGTCGGATGACAACTAAGGTTAAAATGTCCAATGATAACACTAATATTGAGATCTCAGTGTCCAAAGATGAAGCTTAGATTAAGGCTGGTGAGTTGATGAGCATACTTCAGACAACAGTCTTGCATTGTGACATATGTGATCAAGCGACAATTAGCGATTGACGACTATTAACATAAAGAAGTCAAGACTGTCACCTCATGACTTATTGTTTTAATATTAAATCTAGTATTAATTTTTTTATTGTGTTAAGTGAGTTGGTTATATTTTGTTTGCATACACTGACTCAAATCCAATAGAATCTTATATATAAATCCATAAATTTATCTGTAAATTGTGTGTATATTTATTGTTAAATAAATAAAAATTTATTCGAGCCGAACCGAGTGGAGCGTATCTTTGCTCGTATTTGGCTCATTTACAAACCGAACCGAACTGAGCGGCTCACATACAACCGAGCGGAAAATCAAGCGAGCAATTTCCGAGCAAATTCCGAGCGAGCGACGAGCGATCGACGAGCGTCGAGCGTTTTAAACAGCACTACTTCTAAATGCAACTAACCTCATTAATCAAATAACAATTTAAGCATCTAATCTAAACACTGACAAACTACAATTTCCATAAAAGAAACACATTATTGTTAGATAAAAAATACAAATATGTGAAATACCAAGAAGTTACATACCGTACATTTGTATTTTTTTTAATTTTTTTACAGCAATATGATAGTGATAAACAAACAAATGTCCACGACTATGGGGACGGGCTTAACTATGCATCCAACATAAACGTTAACACCCGAATCTTCATTAAAAATAAAAATAAAAACAATATATTATTCTATGATCTAGTAATAACGACATTTCTTAATTTTTGTATCGTCTTACATTGTCTCTACAACTTTGTTGACACTTATATAAGCAATCTTTATGTGTTTCTTAATCCTCTCCCGTTCGATCTAACAATATGGAGGTAGGAGAAGACTTTCTACGCCTTCCCCCTGGTTTTCGATTTCATCCTTCGGACGAAGAACTCATCGTTCACTATTTGTTTAACAAAGTGAAACTACGTTCGCTTCCAGCTACGGTCATTGGGGAAATTGAGCTATATAAATTCGACCCGTGGGATCTTCCTAGTAAGATTTTTGTATTTTCAATGTTTTCAGAACAGGACCGGTTACCAGTTATATAATTAGTGATATTGAGTCCATTTAAACCGGTTGGTTGCTAGTCAAATGGGTTGAACTGGACCGGTACTTATTTTCATTTATTAGTCTAGACTCTATATTTATAAATTCACACCAAAAGATAAATTAGTAACCACCCAGCTTACGGTGGAGTGGTACCAGAAAGTGATGGAGATACACTTGATCCTTGTGGTTATGGGTTCGACTCCTGATCCCTCCAGGTTTTACTGGTTCGCTGCCATCATGCCTTCGGGCGGGTATGCGAGCCATGTTTTCCCTGGAACAGAAGACGGGTGGGCGCGGGGCTCTATCCGTGCGGATTGGGCCGCCTGATGGAGCTACCTTTCGCCAATGGGTGTTACGTACGGAGTTCCCCGTGCGATTCTTAGTTGGCGGTTCAAAAAAAAAAAAAATTAGTTTGATATTTTCTTAATTAGTTTTATATTTATTTTTATATAATTTATGTCGTCATTAGTTTTTTTAAACCAATCCATCCAGTGGATTCTTAAGGTAACCAGTTCAATAACACGATCCTGTCTAAAAAAAACTATTTGTTTTTTGTTTTTTTTTTTTTGTTATTGTCGGGTTTGATAGGGGATGGATACATTTTTTGTTTACTTGACAGGCAAGGCGTTGTTCGGGAAGGATGAATGGTTTTTCTTTACCCCTAGGGATCGGAAATACCCGAAAGGATCCCGGCCCAAAAGGTCCGCGGGCTCCGGTTTTTGGAAGGCTACGGGGAAAGATATATCGATTTTTTCGTCTTCGGGGTTGAGAAAGATTATTGGGTTGAAGAAAGGTTTGGTTTTCTTTACTGGCAACCCGACTAAGAACAAAAAGACTAACTGGATCATGAGCGAGTATAGATTGCCCGACCCGTCCAATCCATCCAAGCAAAACGGATCAATGCGAGTAATTAATTTTTTCTCATCAAATAGTTTTTTTATTTATTTATTTACACACCAACATCAAGTGATGTGGATTAAAAAGTAGGAGCCAGGAAAAAAAAAATAATAAGAACGTGCTAACTAAACCATAACCGAAATAACCAAGAAAATAGAATCAAAATAACTGTTTGAGTTCTACCCTCCTTACTTTCCTTATGGGAGGTTAAGAGTTCGAGTCCTACCGGCACCAAAATGCTGCTAGTGGGGCCGGGTTTTACCGCAATGGGCCTTCGGACAGCGGGTTTTTCCCGGGAACTGGTGTGAACTTAATGGTAGACTCGGGTTACTCTCGGAGTACTCATTTGTCCAGTGGGTACTTCGAGAGTGCTCGGGATTGATTTGTTGGCCGTTAAAAAAAATATGTGTCTGAGTTAATAAAAGATTCGGTTATGGTTTGCCTGATTAACAGTTTTATGGTTCAATTATCAGTTATGGATGTTTGTATGAATAACCAAAGTAACCAAACAAGTACTAAACCAACCATAAATTTTTTTTTGTGTCCAATATGATATGTTATATGTTGTAAAAATATATTAGTTGTCACTATACGCCTTTATATATTAGAAGGATCACTAATATTTTATTTGATGAAGATATAACCGAGAACCAAACCATCTTTTCCAATGATCTAATTAACCAAGACCAATGGTACTTTCAAAAATATAAAAGCCAAAACATTGGTCATAGGTTTGGTTTTAGCCTATAACTTAAATGAAGCAATGCTAACCTTGGTTACACACCATGGTAATTCTGTCGAATATTTGGTTACATGTTTCATGTTTTTCGATTTTATCGATAGTTGGATGATTGGGTGCTATGTCGGATTCGCCAAAAAGGCAACAATTCAAAGAACATCTTAGAAGTAGATGAAAACCCGGAAAGTAATAAGTTGATGGATGGTCAATTTCCAACTATAGAACAAGAACTCCCTTCATCCGACATGACTATAAATACAAGTTACGACATAATGTCAAGGTTCAATGATTTTCAGCTAATGGCGTCGATTCTCGTGGGCCATCTTCCTACAATGATGGACACGTGTTCTCCCGAACAGCTTCAAGGTGACAACAATGGTCAAGTCTATGATAATACTGATGTTACTTTTGGATGTTTTGATGAAGCTCATCAAGGATGGATCAATTAAGAAGGTTTGATTGGGATTGGGACTTGGTATGTGAACTTTGGTGTTGTGAATAATGTTTATAATAAATTGTAAGTACAAGTTATGTAATGGTGTGAAAAAGGTTGATGTGGACATTATATATTTGGCAAATAAAACTTGTCTTTTATTTAGTGTTTAGTGAGAACAATAATATTAGATATTGTCTTCAACAGGGAGCACCTTACACTAAAACATACTATGTCACGTTCCACAATATTCGCGGTCCAGTTTGGCTGGTTTTTTTATGAAAATGACAAGAAATGACTACCCAAGCCAGCCAGTACTCAAGTTTTGTTATTGTTTAGGTTGAGTGAATCCCAGTATAAGTCTTATTCTGGCAAATATATCAATAGAACCGATTACTTAGCACACTTGTGTTGTTGTACCTCATAGGCTTACGCTTATATATGCCGCATTTTCTTCCTGAACCGATGTAGGAATGTGTTTACACCCAACATCCATCCCATAAAACCCAAGTCCACTGAGTGTCCTCTACAACACTAATCTACCTAAACTTTATTTTGTAAGGTCGTATTTTACTCACACAAACGACCCATGACAATCATCAAATTGCAAACTTTTAATATAGGGCACCTAGAGCGTCCCATGCTTTATACAGGATAGAAGAACAAGTCAAAGACGATGATTAACGTCCATCGTTGAACTAGGGTCGAAGGGTGGCATCATCCTCATCCTCAATAAATGAATACCCTCAAGACAAGAAAAATAAAGAGGTCAAGGACAAAAACATTTATTATATAGAATATTCACATATCACGGTTGCAGCATAGAAGTGGTGACCCATAGTCTTATATACGCGGATTCATTGTCTTCTGGAACCGATGTGGGACTGGGTTTGCGCCCAACATAGACAGCCGATAGCAGACAAAATCGGTGTAGACAAATACATGGACTTTACCTTGCTCAGGGTAAACCATTATGATTTCTTTGAATACTGCTTTCTTATTTCTCCAGCAGCATACTGTTTGTGTATCATTCTTCATTTCTTTGTTAGTCTAATGTTAACACAGTCGACAAATTTTGTTGGTTGTTATAATAAAACCTTATAAAACAATCCAAAATATAGAACTCGTTTCCCATATAGTCTACAATGATTCCCATTTCGATTTTGGATTACTCAAAACTTAATTAAAAGTAAATTATTATGTTGTGTTTTTCATTAATGATCTAATGTCAAAACCAATAGAAATATTGATGCAGGACCAATAACCTATGTAGGTTAAGACACTACAAAGGTGTGTAACTAGATGCCCAGACGCAGCAAAACCGCCTTGAGTGCAGCAAGACGCAAAAGCACACTGAACCAGGAAAAAAAACTGGCGTGCACTGGCAAAAAAAAAAAAAAAAAACAGTTTGGACCAGCCAAAACACAGACTAAATAAGCATAAAAACAAGTCTATAGCAGCTAAAAATGGCCTGGACCGGATGTGCGCCTTGCTTGTCTCAGGCGTGCACCTTTTAAGAGCCTTGCACCTAGACGACAGACTCACCCTTTGTGTATTTAGCCTTTAACTATTAGGCTAGGAGGGTGTGGGATAAAGCCCCTAGGGGCTCTATCATGCCATGTAGATTTTGGGGCAGCAATGGTACCCCCTTAAACATCAATAGGGTGGTTTAGCGCCCTTTTCAAAGAAAAACAAAAAGAATTGATCGATTGAAGAATACTTGGCCCCACCAAATCAGGCTTTAACGCCCATGGATGGGTTGGCGGAAAGGGTCTTTAGCGCCCCTTTTGGCAAAGGAGGGGCGGTGTTGGGGGCGCCACCCAACTAATGTGACTGGGGTGTTACCCACACCCTCTGGTCTTATGGGAAATTAATCCCAATTCGTATCTAAAATGTATTCTATCCTAATCAAAGATTCTATCAAAATAAGTTATAAGGAGGGCAAATAAAAAGAGCCAAACATGCACTTAATGTTATAAACCAATACTAATACTTATCTAGAAATCAAATACTTTTTGGTATATACTTCAATTTTCAAATTTTATACAACTATAGTGAAGGGATAGGGTACCAAGTTTCACGAAATCCGCCAAAGCAGTCCAATTTTTTTAACGAAGTTAACTCAACCACGAATTCAGGATAATCGGTAAAACCTGGTATCCTTCAAAGCTCGAACTTGTGGCAATTAGAGCATTCACAGTAGTGCCCCTATTTTTTTGTGAGACAAAACCCTATAATTTTTTATGAGGTTGGAAGTGGTAGTGATTGAAGAAAATGAGGAATCTATTGTGTATCGGTAAATTTTGGGTTCTTTAGGAATCTTTTATGGAAAACAAGAAAACTGTACTTATTTTTTAATATTTGTTGAAAGTGGTTGTGAGTGGAGGAGAGAGAAACTGTAATGATTTTTAATGTAATATATGGTTGTGATTGGTTATAAGTAAATGGGGGATAGGGAAGCTATTGAGAATGCTCTTAGGCCCCAAGTCACCTATCATTAAGCCATCATACCACCCACCAGAAGGTGGGTGATTTATTATGTTGATCCTACATAGTGATTCTATCCATACATGTTCTTTATTATATAACAATCATGTTGATCAATAACTATTACTTGAAATTCAATTCATTGTCGGGTCATGGGTGACATGCTCTTTCATCATCATCCTTGCCTCATGAATTCCACCGTTCTTATCCATTCAACAATACATTAAACATTTTTAAGGTCAAACATCATAGTCAATAACACCTCCACAATAGTTTACACAAATTTTAACAAGATTCAACCATATGAGCATACCATGACCTGCTTATAACTTATATGTATCCGAAAAGAACAGGACTGATAGTAATCACTTCACTATATTAGACTATCTCCAATGAGCCCTTGGAACTCAGATCCGGTTCAGATAATCGTTTTCTACTCACCCATGAAAGCATATTGGCATTGTCCTTTGCTAGATTGAGAGCGCATACACAGAGAAATCTAAGATCAAACATACCGCCACCAACATCTTCTGCTTGGTAATGGTGAATCTCTAACGAGAGTCACACGATACAAATCATCTAATAAGACTCAAAACAACACAACATTATGAACTAGTGTCACTCTACATAATGAAGTGTGTCCATTCTTTCTCCATACTTGTGCTTGTTATGTATATAAGTTTGTTAATTGTGACCATATAAAAGGATACGCGACTTGTGTTCACTCATATATAAACCTTATTTATATTTTGGGGTAAGGATGCTAAAAACCTATAGGATATATAGAAAAATTATATAATCGTCTTGCGTTTCGCGTACGAAAAGCCCATTGCTTTTGCGCTTCGTTTTAGACCTCATCGCCTTTGTACGCTTTGCGCTTTTTAAAACCAAATTGATACCCCCAGACCACAAAACCATTTGGTTCTTAACTTCTAGATCATTCAACTAACCTACTAAACCGACTCTTTATTCGGTTTCACCCAAAGACCAAACCAAAACCGAATAACCAATCTAATAGGTACCATACAGGTACCGAACCGATAACGGTACCTAATTATTTGAAAACTGGATACCAAATACTGAATACCGTACATAATCTATCGCCGGTACGGCTAAATGATTGCTACCTCGATCAAAATCAATCAATTTATCAGTTGTGAACCATTAATAAAGTCTATCCTAAAACCACAAACGATCGATTCTCTGTAATTAAAGACGTTTATACATTACACATACATTAGATCTGAAATTCGAAGGACCACAAATTTACATTGCACAAAGTCAACAACAAGTAGTTAACCTAAACCCACCGATCAAACCACACAACAACAGACACAATATCCGTACAGAATCAACCATCAACAGATGAACGACGATAAAGCTTACCAAACACATGCAAAGCAGTAACAAAGCCAATAAAGCAGACACTCATAACAAGGACAACAGTAGGAGTGATCTTAAGGCCAGGAGCATCATCTGTATAGAACCTCAGCATGTTGCTGTTAGTACCGCCGGTTGTATGGTTAAGACCGCCGGAAGAAGTGGTGGAGACGCGACGGCGGCGTAAGCCGGCGGTGGCGGCTGGGGAGCCGCGGGGTGTGGTGCCGAGTGGGCCGGGTCGGGTGTTGGAAGATGAGGAAGTGGTTTGGGATTGAGATGAGCCTCTCGCCATTGATGCAGAGTGGATTGGAGAGTGGAAGGTTGGAGAAGATGGAAAGCGTTGAAAATAAAGGGAGAGTTTAAAACCCTAAGGGGGACCGTGTAGACTGGGCGCACCAATCTACTCGTGTCACGTCATTTATACTTCAAAATAGCCTAAAGTTGCCTATAAATATAAACATCGGAAACGTCAAGCCTAAAGTAACATGCAACCTAAGGACCCCACCATTTTACCATACCCACCAATCACACACGCCTCATAAAATGGTCCCACAAAAAAAAACCCATTTTTTCCCCTCTCTCTTCGGCTTGCAAAAACCAAAAGCTACCAAGCCGATTCCTCCTAGCCGAGGGTGCCCCGCTTGGCCTAAGACCACCATGGTGGAGCATTAATTGGGCGTGGAAACCATTCAAAACGCCTAGGAACACCGTTCACATGGCGTTTTGGGTTGATTTTTTGTTTGGGCGTGTATAATTTCACGCTAGACTTCACAATGCAATAACCAATAACAAACCTCCAACGGTAACTTCAAACGGGTATATTGTTTTTTTATTATTTTTTTCTTTTTTTAATTCAATTTTAATATTTATTTATACACACACTCCTCAAATTACAAAACACACTCAAAATAATAAAACACACACACCACACCACCTTCTAAAAAAATGAAATCACCCACATCCTCTTCATCCGTTGCAAATTATTATTACAAAGAGTTTTTAGCCGATGTGGGTGAGTTGACCGACGAGGAGATCGAGCAAAAGGTGGTTACGAGTGCGTGTATGCTAACGACGATGTATATGAAACATGTTAATAATCCTCCACACCCTATTTTGCGAAGACAATATATGGAACGCGACCGTATGGAGGCAAACGTTCTCTTGACGAAAGATTACGTTGACGAAGAGCCGACTTACCCAGGCCCAAAGATTTTTAGGCGTCCTTTCCGGATGAACAAACATTTATTTCTACGCATTACCGGAGACTTGGAAAATGAGTTTGATTACTTTAAGCAAAAAACCGGATGTGATAGGGACGCTTGGATTTACCGCTATTCAAAATTGTACTTCAACACTACGCATACTTGCGTACTGAAACACGACCGACATCAATGACAAGTATTTAAAGTTGGCTGAGAAAACAATACGCGATACTTGGAGCATTTTTGTCACAATACACTACATTTTCTTAAAATTTATATTCATTCGCATTTATTTTTTAGTTAGTTTAATAGTATATTTATTTGTTTTTTAGAGGGATAATACATTTGTAAGGTACGCGTTACCTAAGAAATACCACTTTTTACGATCTATAAAAAAATACGTGAGGTGCATTCAAATGAACATGGTTTATCAGGAATGCTTGGGAGCATAGATTGTCGTCATTGGCTAAGGTATAATTGTTCAACCGCATGGCAAGATCAACACACACGAGGTGACCAGGGAGAACCAATGGTTATTCTTCAAGCAGTGGATTCACACGACTTTTGGGTTTAGTCGGCATGCAATGACATGAACGTTTCGAGCAGTTGCCTCTGTTGGAGAATTTCATTTATGGTAGAGTACCAAAGACATCTTTCTATGCTAATGGAAACTACCACCCACACAGATACTATTTGACTGATGAAATATATCCGAAGTATCCAATTATCATGAAGACGTTTAGTAACCTGTACGATGAAAAAAGAGCACATTTTAAGATTCAGATAGCTACAAAACAAAAGATTCACATATATGATTTACCTTCCAATTCTTGCATAAATTAGTCTAATTATAAATGTCTATGGTATACAAAAGGACCATACAAACCTTAAATTCTATAATCAGTAGTTATAGCCTATAGGCTTGCAAATCATACCCAATTTGGCATCTCATCATAAAATCTAAACCAAACCATACATGAATTCATTTTTCAGTTGCAATCTGCTAAAAATATAAAAACTGAACCTTTCATGCTACATAACAAAGACGGCGACCCAGCAACAAAGATTTAAGATTTACATATCTTGAGGGAAAACCCCTTAATTTTGACTAAAACATCATCATAACTTGTAACATCCGGCCCTTCACACCACCAATATTGCTCGCTTTGCCCTGATGGGTCGCCCATTCAGAGCTCACGGATTTGTTTTTGGTCACCCCGGTGGAGACTTCCCAGGAGGTCACCCATACTGGTACTGCTCCCACCTTAGCACACTTAACTGTGGAGTTCTCCTCTCATCCACTAACATTAAGCCCCAAGACGCGTTGGTGATTTAAGAGGCACTGGATTACATATGAACCAAGGATCTCTCATGGCCACAGCCGACATGGGATTTTCCTGGGGTGTGACATTCACCCCTTGTTAGAGTCTTATCGTCCCTTATGAGGCTATACCCACCATCTCAAACGGCACAAGAGTGGCTCTGATACCATCTGTAACATCCGTCCCCTCTTACCAACAATATTGGCCGCTTTGCCCCAATGGGTTACCCATCCAGAGCTCACGGATTTATTTTTGGTTGCTCCTGGTGGAGACTTCCTAGGAGGTCACTCATCCTGGTACTGCTCCTACCTGAGCAGGCTTAACTGTGGAGTTTTCATCTCATCCACTAACATTAAGCCCCAAAACGCGTTGATGATTTAAGAGGCATTGGATTACATATGAACCAAGGATCTCTCCTGACCACGGCCGATGTGGATTTTGCTGGGCCGTCACATAACTGGTAAAAAAGGGTTTTTTTTCTTTTTCTATATTATGATTGTTATTGTTCTTTTTTTTTTTAAGATAATCGAATATAAATCCAGATAAATGTGTGACGGCAGGACCTGATGTAGGTTCGCGGTCGGTGGTGCGACATTTAGAAGATCCGAATCGATGTTGGAAAACTAGGCAGAATCAGTGGTGGGTGCGCGACGGTTGGTGGCGAGAAAACCATACATAATCAGTGGCAGAAAATCCCAACAAGAAGAATCAACAATCAAACCCTGGATGAATTCTAAACTCACACTTGAACATAATCTAAATACAAGTTCATTGACATAAACAAAAACTACAAATCAACAAAATTGAGATACAGAACTCACTACCAAATGAAATCAGAACTCGCACTCGCCGGAGGATCTGTTTTATTGTTTTTATCGTTGATTAGGTAGAGCTCTGCCGTAGAGCCGAAAACCCACTTTATTCAGCCCTCTTTGACCCTCTCTGTGATTTCGCGAAAATTCCAACAAAAAACCCTAATTTGAAGAAGATGACAATTCATAAATATAAAACCAATTGATAGGTATGGTTGTTTTGATAGAAATTGGTGAAATATTGTCCATAAACTATCTAGCATTAGAAGTGGAGGAAAGGAAGACCTACAAGAAAAAGAACTGTAGCCCCAAACACTATAATAGCGGATGAAGGGGTAGGGTCCTAATTCCCAGCGCGGATACGGACCCTACCCCACAACATCATCCTCAAAAGACCTCTGCAGAGAAACAGACCACTTAAAATGGTCAAGTATGTGAAGATATCAGGTCTCCGCGGAGCTGCCAACGCGGAGTACCAACCTCTGCAGAGCCAAGACTTGTAAAGCCACACATGGAGTACAATCCATCCGTGCGAGACCTATCGCCCAACTCAGCGATGTTTACCGCGGACCAACCACAACCTGGCGCGTGTCAATCTGGGTGCGCCAGGTTTGAAGCGCCAAAAGGAAGTTGCAGCTCCCTTATCCCACTTGCTGCACTGTTCCCCTTGGTGTCAAGCGTCACCTTAGATGACCTTCCAAAAGGAGCAGACTAGCGCTGCCTGACACACCAAACCAGGAAGAAAATGAGGCCCTGCAGCCACTCGCAGCACGCTACGTGAATTCTTGGCACGGCGGTAACCCTTTCACTCTCCTGCATTTATTACATCCAGTGTGCTTTATGAACTCTTTGGTCCAAATCTAATCAATTAGGCCAAAAGTGAGCAAGACCATAACCCGGGCCCAAGCCTATCGTCTTAGTTATGAGTCAATGGAATCCGGGCCGTGTATTGCCTATATAAAGGAGCTCACAGCTCCTTCAAATGGATCGCTCTCTCAGCATCTAAACTCACAATACACCGACCCAACAACCATTTAGGCATGTACTGTGTGTCCCCTGCGGGTTCCTTGGGAGACACGTGTTACCATCTGACGGGCAGATTGTGCAACATGCTCCCTGCCACACGTCCCCGTGCTCTGATTGGTGCGTACATACCTGTACGAGCTTGTAGTTTGATGCCACGTGTCCGTTGCTGATCCTTCCCATTGTACTTAAGCGGACACTTTGTGGCGGCCAGCCGGCCCGCGTAGAGTTCGGAATCCGCGGGGGGATGTCCGCCTTAAACACCGCAATTGTCACGTTTGGGCTTTGTGGGCCTGTTTCGGCGTTTGGGCTGGATTTTTGGGGATGAGCCCATGTGGATTTGGGTCCCTACCCCTTCACCCAACTTTGGGGCATTGGAGGGCAATAATCCCAACTTGAAAGTTGTAAGGCAATGGTTCTAACTTGTCTTGTATTTTATTCCATTGGACCAAAACTAACTGGGGTTAGTTTTTAACAGATCAAGTTAGTTTTCTGACTAAAAATGTAACTTTTAAAAGATCAAGGACCATTTCTGCCTATTAGTCAAACTTTTTAAACAAACTCATTTCCTTCTCTAGTGACCGGTGCTCTCCTCCGGCGACCACCGCTCCATCTCCGGCGACCACCCCTCCACCTCCGGAGACCACCGATCCTTCTCCGGCGACCACCCCTCCACCTTGACTCAAAGTCAAAAAACACGAGTCTCTAACACCAAGTGACTCAAAGTCAAGGGGTCCAATTGATACTCTTTAAAGTTGAGGGGCCAAACTTGAATACCAAACAAACTCTGGTGGTCAAACTCAAAAATTTTCAACGTATGGAAACATCATGTTGTATGCTTTTGTTCTACCAAAATCAAAATACCAAACACATAGCAACATTTAAATCAGTTTCTATACAAAAATGTTAGAATATCATTGTTAACAAATGCAAATTAGTTAAGTATTATGATACCCTTTTGAGTCCACGTGTGAAATTTGCAGTAGAGCCATTAGCAACATGGTCATGGGATAATACAGTAGTCTACATAAAATTTTGCTACACGCCTACATCAATTTAAAAATCCAGCTCAAAAGCATTCACACATACAAAAATTAAGCTAGATTTGGAAAAGCCCATTAGGCCCATTACTGTAGCTAAGGAGCTACCGTAATTCCGTAATTGTGCTTGTGTGATTGGAAATGTGGTTCTTAAACACCCGAACCATTTAACCGAATTGATAGACATGAACCCGATTAATGATTAAACCCAAACCCGATATAGTTAATTGGGTCAGTTATCGGGTAATATTTTCATCACTAAAAACCTGAAGAACTCGACCCAAATAATCCGATAACGAAGAACTAACTAAATAAACACCCCTACACGTTTCTAGTATGTGAGGGCAAAATTGTCTTCTAGCTCTTCCCCTTTATTATACATATGCGCATATATCCCTTCATTTTCGATATAGACCCAGAGTTTCATCCCCATCTTTGTCCTGAAGGGTATGACAAATATGTAACCGTGTCAGATTGGTAAATTAAAATTAAAAACCCAACATGACTTATATACATGTTTGTGTCAAATGCATCAATTATAACCCCAAACACGATTAAAACTCCGTAAAACCAAACACGAATTGTATAATCTCTTATCGAAACAGTTCTAGGTCAAAATGGCTTTGCGAGTTGTAAATGTGTTGCACTTAAGATAAAACACGTCATAAACTGTTGGTAGGTTGTAAATGGGTTCAACGTCATTCATGGGTTGACTAATAAATTATATATATTAGAAAATTTTCTTTTTACTAAATTTAAACATGTTGAACAACCCATTTTGTTTTAGAACATACCGAACACCACCCTCTTATTAACAGGTCAACTCAAACATGACTTGTTTATTAGACACAGACCGATAATCTTGTTTAATTTCATGAATCTCATTCTTCCCCCATGCCATGTCACGTGTTGTTAAGTGTGTTGGTGTGTATTTGTAGGGAACAATAAAAGACATATGATGAATTGGTGATTAGCCGATTAGGTGATGTATTGAAATGACAAGGCCCACGAACAGTTAACAGATCAGGCCCAAGTCAAATGTTCGTACGAGTTACGGCCCACCTAAAGTAAATAATTATAACTAAGTTTGTCTGCCTATTAATCTATTTCAGACACCTATGAATACGATCCTGACAGCAGACAACTTGCCTATCCCAATTATTAAGTTTTTTTCTTTATGACTTTTGTATTAATTGTAGCATTTTTACTCAATGAATTGTTTGATAAAGTCTCTCGCCGTGGGAAGATATTCAACACGTCATTGTTTCTTTGGCTTTTGATATTTTTAGGTATCTGACACCAGAAGCTATCTATTTTTTACCAGAGTCCAACAAGTTATACATAGTAATGTCTCAACTCCGGCGGGACAAGGGTTTATTTTCAGTAGACTTGGGTTCGCCATACAGAAAGGGGTGGTTTGCGCAACTTGTTGCCTGTCTGCTTGCTATTTTGATGTAATTTTCGTTTTTATAGAATGAAATTATAAGCATTTGTATTAAAAAAAAGTATGATTTTATCTAGTTTGAAATAAATTATCAGTTAATATTTAAAAGGAATTATGATAAAAGGAGGGGTTAAAATACAGTTTCTTAATCCCTAGTATAAAAAAATGGCTTGCCCTCGTCCTATCTTACCAAATCCTACTTGTAATGAGTGAGATTTTACTAGGTTCATTTGACGGCAAAACACAAACATATATACACATTGTATGAGCTATATTGCCATATTTAATAACGTCTATATGTGTTTGTGTGATGATGTTTTGTAGGAAATAGGTTTATATTATTCAAAAGGTATTTAGGAAACATACACCCCCAATTTAGGATTCATACATCCTGACCCACATCATACATTAATAGGAAACTGTCACATACCTCAGAATGTGATGTCACACTCTCAAAATGTGACGTCAAGAGGTGTACGAAACCCATAACCCTATTCAAAAACAAAAGATACATGATGACCACACTTGATTATAATATGAGAAACAAAAGGTAAATAAATGGAAATATAAAAAGGGAAAAAGTTAATGTTATCAAGATGCCCCAATAGCAAGCTTGCAATGATGGGGATACGATTTGTCTCCTAGGTAGGTCTCCCACTTTTGTGGTAGCCAACAATTTACACTAAAATATTTAAACTCTCAAAAGTTGTTCATTCTTTGAATTATGACTTTAATAATGGGTCCAAATACGGTCTTAGTGGACAATCTCTTAAGTATAAAAGTAAAGGCTTGCCCTCTTTTTACCTTACCCAAATCCTACATATTATGAGTGAGATTTTACTCAATTCGTTCGTTGTTAAAATACGAACATGTTTACCATTTTATGAGCTATATTTGCCATATTTAAGTACGTCTATATGTTTGTGTGACGATGTTTTGAATATCCAACTTATTTGAGGAAAATGGGTTGATTCATATCGAATAACTTTAGAATTTATGGTCAATTACAATCTTCGAAATGAGGACAGGCAGACTATGTTGATGATTCACACGTCAATAATTTATTTATTGTTATATTTTTAAAGTAAAAGTTTAATGTTTTAAGTAAAACTATCTAATTGTTTGTAAGAGTGTCACCCTTTGATCATTTAGAAAATGTTTATTAAAAAAAATAATAATAACTTAAGAAATCCTTTTAACAATCAATTTATTAAATTGAAATTGAAATTTATTTAAGTATCAAATCTTTTTATGGTGTTGTTAATGATATAAAGAAAGCTATTTCTGTTTCTTCAAAAGTTAAAATGATTGCATTAGACAACACGAGTGTTGAGTATATGGAAGACTCTTATTTTCTTGACCATTAGTAAAGCAAATGATTATAATTTGATTCTAATGTTTTGTCATGTCTCAAGTGCGAAGTAACAATATTTAAAACAAGGAGTTCAAATAAAACTACAAAATGTACGAGTAGCGTCCGAAATGAACTTATAAGAGGTCTTGGATAAGCTATATTGGTTTGATGTTCTCAATGGAGGGCTAGGATTGTAGTAAATAAATTATCTTGTAAGAACACAACTAATTCTTTAGCATGAACATGAAATAAAACTTGTCTTGTGGGTCAAGTACCTAAAAAATGTTATTATTGTGTTTTCTCACTTTATGTTGTTGGATTGATTCCTTGATCTTTACAACTCATCCTCTTTATTCTATAGCTTCTTTTCTCAACAACACTTAAGTGTGAAATGCAAAGTAACAACCCATCAACTTTGTTTGGCTCAATGTACTATATATTCATGTTCGGGTGCATAGTTTCTGTCGTAGCAGACGCTTGACTTACGACGACCATGTATGAAACCTTGGGTATACGGTGAAACTTGAAAGGTCGATAAGAAGTAATTTCGCATATCTAAATTTTAGAACTCTTAGATCTTATAAGCGAGTATAAGTCCAAGAAACCTTTATAATATTTTGTATTTTGTATATAACAATCTCAAAATTGTAATTGTTACTTAAACAAAACTATAGGTTAGAGTTGATGGGATTTGATGGATTATTCTTTGTGGGTTTTCCGATAATGCAAAAAACAAAAAGCATAGCGTTAGGCCATGGAAAGTGAAATGGTATTATGATGTTTTGGGCATGAATGAAAGAAAAAAGGCAAATAGAAAAGTGATTCTAGTCACTTAATTAATCAATAAAGTTGGTTACGCACTTAAATATAACTAATAAAATTTTAGAAGACTCGCTTTTATTTAGTTTATACCATTGATTATTTTTAGTTTTACTATGTTGTTAATAGGACATGACATTGACAACAAAATATAAAAACCAAGTATTATCATTATTATTATTATTATTTTAAAGTCTAGATCAAGTGACAGTTTGCACACTTATAAACCCATAAGATCCAAGTTCGACACAACTCACCCCCGTCAAGGGCGTTTGCAAGTAGAAATTAGTGAGGTCGGCCTCGCATGATTCCGAAAAAACACAGCCTCCTCTCCACTGAGGGGCACAGAGACTGGGGATCAAACCCCCACTGTCTAAGGAAGTTCCTCTTTATTCATGCCACAAGTATGACTCTAATTCAGCCTCTCTCCTCACCTGAGAACTAGCATCATTACTGTTATCAACTCAACTAGCCATCATTAGCAAAAACTAAGTATAAATGGAAGTAGGGCTGGCAATCGTGTCACAAGTATGACTCTAATTCAGTCTCTCTCCTCACCTGAGAACTAGCATCATTACTGTTATCAACTCAACTAGCCATCATTAGCAAAAACTAAGTATAAATGGAAGTAGGGCTGGCAATCGTGTAAACCCGATCTGTTAAGACACGAACACGAAACATGTATACATGAACACGACACGATAACTTATCGTGTCATTTTTTTGATACCCGAACAAGAACCTGTTTATACCTGGTTTACACGATAATACCATTGTATACAAAGTCAACACGATAATACCTGTTTATACCAGGTTAATACGATAACACGAACATGTTTCCCAAATCCGACACGTTAAATGGGTACCATCAAGCATTAAAGATAGAATTCTTAGTAAAAACGTATAACTCCAAATTCCAATACTCCACCCCACAACCTATATTTAAAAAAAAATCTTTAACATGCCTTAACGGGTGCTAAACAAGTATTTAACTTGTTTAGACACGAAAATTAACAGGTATATTTTGTGTCTACCTGTTTAGGACACAAAACATATTAAGGTCATACATGTACCTATTAAAATCGTGTAAGTTCGTTTCGGGTATTCGTGTTTGTCACTGAAATTGCCAGCCCTAAATGGAAGTGGCAAATGTATTTTAGAAAATGTTTGTATAAGAGAATTTTTTTAGTATAGTTATTGGGTAGTTTATGTCAAAAGAAACTTTGTATTTATAGTAGTCAAACACATAACAGTTATCATGTATCAACAATTTCATGTTCGTGTACTTTTAGAGATTTATAATGTATAAAATTAACCCATTTTGATAGGCAAAAGGTACATAAGAAAAATGATACTTGATTAAATTTTGCATGTATATAAAAGAGTGAATAGCTAAAATCGTCCCTAAGGTTTGCACACATTTGCTAGATCCATCCAAAAATGTTTTGTTTCTCATCTGGAGCCCCAAGGTTTCAAAATCATTGCTAGATCCATCCATTTTTCTAACCTTGTTAAAAACTAACTTTAAATGAGGGCATTTTGGTCATTATCTTTATTTATTTAGTTTTTTCTATTTAGTTAACCTGGTTTTTCCCCTTCTAACATCAAAGAACCCTAATTTGCAATCCTTATAAACATCCCAAGCTCTCAAGTCTCAAACTTCAACGACGGTTGTCTGCAATTGTGGGTCCCTAATCCAAATTCATGTGTTTTTGGGCTGTCAAAGCTATTATTTTGGTCGTGCTTCGCGTCTTTGTCGACAAAAGTCGACGAAATATTGACTCCACCGGATAATTGTTTCTGGTGGCTTTTCGCAATGGTGATTGAAACCACTTAGAAACACTAGCGGAGATGAAGAAAAGAATGCTATGAGAACCATATGAGTAAGGTGTGATCGTAGAAGATGAAGTAGTCGTCTATCATGATTCACGACCTTTAATAGTTTAATGGCCAATTATTACTTGTTAAATGGTGTCTGTCTCAAAGTAAACTTGTTAAATTCAATTTACTTGGTAGTTGTTGTCTAAAACTTATACCCATGTGATAATTATTTTAACTTTGTAGATTTTTACCAACAATAATTATTTGTATAGACAACTCCTTTTTGTTAAAAATCATATTTTCTTGTATTTAAGAAACACGAACTGTAAATATTTAGAGTTTTGAAAATTGAGGTATTACAAATAGCATAACATAAATTCAACAATAGAACGTCCTATTTGTATGTTTTGCAAATTTGAGTTATAAAAGGGAAAATCAAAATCAGGTTAAGAAAAAAAAAAAGAAAAATTAAATAAATAAAGATAATGACCAAAATGCCCTTCAATTAAAGTTAGTTTTTAACAAGGTTGGAGAAATGGATGGATCTAGCAATGAATTTGAAACCTTAGTGGTTCAGTTGAGAAAAAAACATTTTTGGATGGATCTAGCAAAAGTGTGCAAACCTCAAGGACAATTTTGGCTATTCACTCTATATAAAAATTACAAAGGAATGTAAATAATTGCTAGTATCTCATAACTATAGATATAAACTAAAAGTTGTTTAAAATGTAACTTTCGTATAATTATACTAACAAAATATTAAACTCTCTTAATATTATTCATAACTACTTATTCTTATTTTTTTAAAAAAAAGAGGAAAAATATAGCTAATCCATTTTTTTAATCGTAAAACACGATATATTTACAATTTTGATTAAGAATATCAATTTGAAGTAAGTGTTTGAATACACTTTGTTCTTACTCTTTCTTGCAGTGGCGTATTCAGGACGGATTTTCAGGGGGTTCCTTTCGTAGATTTTCACTGATTTTCATTAATTTTTACTCATTTTTCGAAATTTTCCACTAAATTTTTCAATTTTTTTCTAAACCGAGGGGGTTGCTGGGAACCCCCTAAAAGCCCCTAGAGCCCCTGCTTTCTTGGAAGTGTATAAATTTCTTAATCGATTCATCCTCAATTCGATCGAAAACCTTGAACCCTACGACTTTGATTGTGAGAATTGATGAAATTTCCAATGAAAAATGTTGTTATAGTTTCCGTTTCTATTTCAATGACTACATTTGTTATGGATATCCAGTGGGGTTAGGGTTTGGAGGGTATATGGAGTTCATTTATCGGTTTGCATTGACAAATGTTGATGAAGGGAACTGTTGGAGTAATCCGACACACAATCCTTGACGAAGAGGTGGTGGAGAGGGTTTGTTTAAGTTGGTTTTTTTAGTTTATTTGTATATAAGTAAGTTACATAAGTAGTACTTAGAAAAGGAAGAAAATAAGGCTGGGTTTCGTTCATTTAGCATTAGGATGAGCACATAGTCCTCAATACCAACCCCAAATTATAAATAGATAAAACCAAAACCAACTTTTACCCCATGTGTTAATACCGATTTTATATCGAATACCGAAAGTATACCGAAACTAAAAAAAATACCGATTGTATACCAAAAACTTGAAGAATTTAAAAATAGATAAAAACAAAACCAACTTTTACCTCATGTACTACAAACCTCATCATTCACATCCATCACACCAACCCTTCCCCTCCACCGTCGTCGCCCTCTAGTCCTCCATTGCCGCCTCCAGTAAATCAAATAATAGTTGTCCCTGAGTAAGGGTGGCAATTCAGACACGAACACGATAACCTGACATGAACCTACACGATTTTAACAGGTTTCGTGTTTGGTCTTAACAGGTTTCGTGTCTATAACAGGTCGACACGTTAAGACCTGTTTATTTTCGTGTCGTGTTCGTATTTACCTATTTCATGTTCGTGCCTTATTGTGTTCGTGTCTTATCAGGTCTTATCGTGTTTTTTATCGTGTCTTATCGTGTAAACATGTTATACACAGATTCGTGTTTGAAAAAAAAAAATGACACGATTAGATTTCGTGTCGTGTTCGTGTCCGTGTCTTAATAAGTTCGTATAACCTGTTATGCCCCCTATCCTTGAGGTCAGCATGTAAAAAGGGAAAAGGTGGGATTGCACACTTTAATGAAACCTAGAAGGCCACGTCTTCCAAAAAAATGGCAAAATACATGTTATGTTGGTCAACATGTTTCACTGAAAGTCAAAAGGCTAGAGAGGATTGAGTTGTTTCTATAAAGATTTAAAAGAGTGTAATTTAAACACACATAAAAATTTCGGTATCGATACCGGTCTTGGTACCATACTGAACCGGTATTATTAGGATCGGTATTGAACTTTGGACAAATTTATTTCGGTATTATTAGTATCGATATGGTACTGGAACCGTTCCAAATTAATCCCTAATACACATAACAATGTTAGTCTTAGGAACTAATGTGTAAGAAATAAAAATCACATGCTATCGAAAACAATCATACCCAGTAAGATCTGGGAAGGGTGTGATATAGATAATACTATAGAGAGACTGTAACCAAAAAGACCCGACTCCAAAAGAATATTGGAGAAAGTAAAAAAACAATATAGATTGAATTGCCATCTTAAATTTTATATCCATCAATTGTGGCCTAGTGGTAGGAGGCCTTTGTTCTCATTCATGAGACATGGGTTCAATCCCCACAAGTCTCAATTTGATGGATATTAACCCCCACCCTTGTGGTGGGGTAGGTGTTGGGAAGTGATGGAGCGACCTTTTATCCTTGTGGTCATGGGTTTGACTCCTGATCCCTCCAGGTTTTACCGGTTCACTACCGTCGTGCCTTCGGGCCGGTATGCGGGCCGGGTTTTTCCCTGGATCAGGAGACGGTGGGCCGAAGGGCTCTGTCCGTACGGACTAGAGGCCGTCTGGGGCCCCTTTCGGCCATTGGGGGCCGCGTACAGAATACCCGGCAATACTTTAGTTAATCGTTAAAAAAAAAATATTAAAGGTATTGAAATAGTGTATCTTTGTTAAAGTGCTAGACTGTTTAAATTCAGTAAATAGATTGATAAAAGTAATATAAAAAAAACATTGGGGAGAATATGAGAGGATTAAATGTGTGGGTGGGTCACACAGTCAGCGCCAAAGCCGCAGGCCTTCGTTTTTGCTTTTCCATGCTCTCCTTTTTCCTTAACGCGTATAATCTTTTTTATTAAATCTTACTTATGAAAATTTTAAATTGATATTGATTTATTTTAATCCTTCGTATAATTTTTTTATTAAATCTTACTTATTATTGATATTGATTTATTTTAATCCTTCATGTTAAAAATATAAGATATAATACAATTTTATTTTCTTTGTTACAAATAGTTTAATATTTTGCATAAGTAATTGTGTAGGTCATATGGGCTTGTAGCTGATAAAGTCTAAGTGGGCTGACTAGAGTGGGCTGCTGTTGGAATGGGCTGGTAGCTGATTGAAGCCGTGTCCAAGACTGAAGGATCAAGTCCAGTCCAGAGTTGTGGCCTGGCCCTTGCTTATGATTAAAGAGTCATTTATAATCGTTGGATGGTGATCCGAGTATAATGATCCAAGGGCTCATATTCTTTGCTTTGTGTTTCTCCAGTCGAAGCTTCCAGAGTTCATATAAATACTTTGTTTCTCTTCAGTCAATGTATTAGATCTCATTATTTGTAATCAGTCTCGAATACTCATCCTCTCAAAACTAGGGTTAGCTTGATTTCCAGATTCACCTTGAATCTGTAAATCGTTGAGTGATTGTGTTGCCTTGTTAAAGGTTATTGTTTGTAATCCGTTGTAGTCTTTGAGAGTGGTTGTGAGGATTTATTGTATCAGAATATTTTTTAGGGTTTTTAATCATTGGGTTGGGATCTTGAATAAAATCATGTTTTACAGTTTTGATATCATGTTTTTAACATGGTATCAGAGCCTATAGGCTTTGATCTTGACGACTTCCGCTTGTTCTATTCTTGATCTTGATCCTGGATATCTTGTCCTATTTCAGGATCTGTTGGTATTTGATAGATCTGTTCTTGATTTGGTTGGGATAGATCCATCTCGATCTATACCATACGTTGGATCTTGAGTCATCTGGTCAGATTTAGGGTTTCTGATAAGAACCTGAAGCTTGGATCTGAGCTGTGGACATTGGATGCTTTGTTTTCTTTGCTCTCTGATGTTACAACCCTAAGTGAAGGTTGTGACATTACGAGTTGGTGGAGAACCCTAACTTGGGCATATTGGTGAGATTGTTCTGTTTTTCTGGTTCTAGAGTTTGTCCTAAGGAGGTCTATTGTACAGAGCTTGAGTCTCTGTTTTAGCTTTAAGGCTGGTCTAGGTCTAGGGGCTCCCTTGTGAGGACCTGCGTCGGCACCATTGAGTGACGAACCGACGATCTGGAACACCCACTTGGCTTCGCCGTTTGTCTGGTTGTCTTGTTTTGTAGTTTGTTCTGTTTGTTTTTCTTTGATTGCTTGTCCATTGTGTGGTTGATAGTGTGTTCTTGGTAATTAGTTTCATTGTGACTTATTGATTGTCTGATTAGTTGCTTGTCTGTCTGTTTAGCTGCTAGTATTCTGGTTATCTGCGAACTAGTATTTGTTTGCTATTGTAGTCATGGCTGATGATGCTGATCCTAATAATAATAATAATGCTATTGTGAATAATGTTACATTGGTTAGCAAACTTGATGCTAGTGATCCATTATACTTGCATGCTAGTGACTCTACTAATCTTACTATCATCAGTATAAAACTAAAAGGAACTGAAAACTACACTGTATGGGCTAATGCTATGATCTTAGGATTACAAGTCAAAAATAAACTAGGGTTTATAAATGGAGAGTGTGATAAACCTACTGATGATGTTGTATTAGCAAGACAATGGGATAGGTGTAACTCTGTGGTGTTAACTTGGATACTTAACTCAATATCTGAGGAACTTTATATGGGTCAAGTGTACTCCAAACTTGCTTCTGAAGTCTGGAGAGACTTGAAGGAAACATACAATAAAATTGATGGGTCAGTTGTGTTCAGTTTATATCAGAAGATTAACTCTTTTAGTCAAAATGGTTCATCTGTGTCTGAATATTATCATAAACTGAACATTATGTGGTTACAACTTGATCAGATTTTACAATTGCCATCCTGTGTGTGTGATGCTTCTAAGGAATTCAATAACTATAATCATATGATAAAGTTAATGCAATTCTTGATGGGTCTTGATAATGTGTATCAAACTGTTAGAACTAATTTGTTACTTAGGACTGAATTACCATCAGTTAAGGAAGCCTTTGCTTTGGTATCTAGAGAGGAGTCTCATAGGAATTCAAGCAATTCCAATAAGACTACTCCTACTGTTGGTTTCTTGTCTAAAGTAGGGCAAACAAGTGAAAATGTTTTTAATAACAAAAAGGTCACTAAAGGTTCTAACCAAAATCTAAAATGTACACAATGTAACAAGACTGGTCACACTATTGAAAAGTGTTGGGAAGTAATTGGATATCCTAACTGGGCCAAACCCAGAGGATATCAAGGCAAGAAACCAGTAGTTAATAACAATGCTTGTTCTGATTCTACTAATTCTATTACTTCTTTGACTAGTGAACAAGTATCTAAACTATTGAGTTTGTTGGGTGAAAAATCTGAATCTGGAACTACCTGCAATTTGTCTGGTAATGTGTTTTGTTCTCATTCAGTAGGTGCTAGTGTGTATTGTTTTACTAGTGCTAATGGGAAATTACTAGGAATTGGGTGGATAATAGATTCTGGTGCTAATGAACATATGATTAATAGTGACAAAGATCTGTTTGATTATATTGATGTCTCTGATTTAAATATAAAAGTTAGACATCCAAATGGCACATCTGCTTCTGTCACTAAAATTGGAAAACTAAAGTTAGCTGAAAATGTGGTTTTACAAGATGTGCTTGTAGTGCCTGAATATAATGTAAACTTATTGTCTGTTCATAAACTTGCTAAGGATAATAAGTTGTTTATTGGTTTTGATGAGAATACATGTTATGTTCAGGACTTACTAACAAAGAAAGTCCTGGTGACTGGTAGAGAAATTGATGGTCTGTACATGTGTGGTAACTCTAATGTGTCCTCTAAGGTGTGCTTTAACAGTATGAGTATGGTTAATATGTGGCACTCTAGGTTAGGACATCCAGCCAGTCAAGTCTTAAACATGATAAAACCTGACTTAAAACTTGGCAATTTTAATAATGAACCTTGTGAAGTTTGTCAAAGGGCAAAGCAGCATCGTGAACCATTTCCTTTAAGTGATCACAAAACAACTCACTTAGGTCAATTAGTGCACTTGGATGTTTGGGGTCCTTATAGAGTGCCAGATAGAGAAGGTCATAAGTATTTTTTGACAATTGTAGATGATTTTTCTAGGGCAGTTTGGGTTTGTTTGATGAAAACTAAAACTGAGGTGTTTGAACATGTTAAAGATTTTGTTCAAGTCTTGTCTAATCAATTTAACAGTTCTGTAAAAACACTAAGAAGTGATAATGGGTTAGAATTTGTTAACAATCAAATGAAAACCTTTTGTAGAGAAAAAGGTATTTTACATCAAACTACCTGTGCCTATACACCCCAGCAAAATGGGGTGGTAGAGAGAAAGCATAGGCACTTGTTAAATGTTGCTAGATCTTTGCTATTTCAAAGTAACATTCCTATTAGGTTTTGGACTGAATGCATTCTTACTGCTTCTTATCTTATTAATAGGATTCCATCATCTGTGCTAAATGGAAAGTCTCCCTATGAATTAGTCTATGGATTTAAACCCTTCTTAGAACATCTTAGAGTCTTTGGTTGTCTGTGTTTTTGTACTATTTTAAATGAGTCAAATAAGTTAGAAAGTAGGGCAGAAAAGTGTGTTCTTTTTGGATACTCTTTTGAAAAAAAGGGGTATAAAGTTTACAGTCTGGAAAGCAAAACTGTTCAGTTTTCCAGAGATGTAAAGTTTTTTGAAAGCTGTTTTCCTTTTAAAGAAAAAACTTTTTCTGATAAAACTGAATATGGTTTTTGATAAAGAAATTACTACTTTAAACTTTTTTGATATATTTGAAAACACAGATCATCAACAGTCCTTTGATGTGAATGATCCCTATGATGATAGGAGGGTTTCAGGTAATAGGGATTTAGGAACACATGAGGGTGAGCAATCTGGTTCCAAAACCACCAATGATGGCTTGGCTGGTAATCAGCAGCCCATTGAGGTTGATAAGGAACCTGATAAGGCTTCCCATGTGAGTACTGAACATGATCTTAATACATATTCTGAGGGTGACACAGCTGTTGATGAAATTGAGTTAAGTCAGTCTAGAAGATCTACTAGAACTGTAGTATTTCCTAGAAAACTAAGTGATTACATTGTTGAAGGGAAAGTCAAATATGGTTTAGAAAAATCTGTAAATTTTTCAAATTTAAACTTTGAAGTTAAGAGTTTTTTAGCCAGTCTTGATAAAAGCATTGAACCAAAAAGATTTCAAGATGCTATCAAGGACCCTAATTGGGTCAAGGCTATGAATGAAGAGCTTGAAGCTCTTCATAGAAATAACACCTGGGAAATTGTTGATCTTCCTAAAGGAAGACACAAAATAGGATGTAAATGGATCTTTAAAATTAAATACAAATCCACAGGGGAAATAGATAGGTACAAGGCTAGGCTAGTGGCTAAGGGTTATAGTCAGAAGGAGGGGTTAGATTACTATGAAACATTCTCTCCTGTTGTTAAAATGGTGACTATAAGATGTATAATTGGCCTAGCTGTACATAATGACTGGAAAATTTTTCAGTTAGATATCAATAATGCTTTCTTATATGGAGATTTGTATGAAGATGTATATATGTCTGTTCCTGAGGGTTATAATGATGGGTTAGATAATAAAGTATGTAAGTTAAATAAATCTTTGTATGGGTTAAAACAAGCACCCAGGATGTGGAATGAGAAATTGGTCAAGTCTTTAATTGAGTTTGGTTTTAAACAGAGTAAATGTGATTATTCTATGTTTATTAAACAAGACAAATCATTATTTGTTGTCTTACTAGTCTATGTAGATGATATCATATTAACTGGAAATTCAATTAAAGAAATAGAAAATATTAAACAACTTTTTAAAACAAAGTTCCTAATTAAGGACTTAGGAGAGTTGAAATATTTTCTTGGTATTGAAGTAATCAAAACTGATAAGGGTGTGTGTTTAACACAGAGAAAGTACTGTACTGAACTTTTAGATGAATATGGTATGGTTGGGTGTAAACCTGTTAGTTGTCCAATTGAGCAGAATCATGTCTTGACAAAATTGGTTGAAAATGATAATAAACCAGTAGAAAATATGACTGGTTATCAACAACTTGTGGAAAGTTGATTTATCTATCTCACACCAGACCTGACATAGCTTATAGTGTTCATTACTTAAGCCAATATATGCATAAGCCTACTCAGGGGCATTTAAAAATAGCCTTTAGACTTCTGAGGTACTTGAAGTCTGCTCCTGGTAGAGGACTTATATTTTCCAAAGGAGACACTCTAAATCTGACAGCATTTGCTGATTCAGATTGGGCTAAGTGTCAGGAAACTAGGAGATCAGTTACTGGTTTTTGCATATTTTTAGGAGATTGTTTAATCTCTTGGAAAAGCAAGAAACAATCCACTGTCTCTAGGTCTTCTGCTGAGGCAGAGTATAGAGCTTTATGCTCAGTGGCTTGTGAAGTAATGTGGATAAAGAGTCTGTTGTCAGAATTGGATATACATGTTGATCTACCAGTTGGTTTACATACTGATAGTTCAGCTGCATTATCTATTGCTTTGAATCCAGTTTTTCATGACAAGACAAAGCATTTTGGTATTGATTTGTTTTTCTTAAGAGAATTGGTAGCAAAAGGAAGTGTAGACATAGTCAAAGTTGATTCTAGCAATCAATTGGCTGATGTGTTTACTAAAGGGCTTTTACCTGGACAACATGAAGTTCTTTGTGATCAGATTGGGTTGCATAATCTGTTTGGAAAATAAAATTGAGGAGGGGTGTTAAAAATATAAGATATAATACAATTTTATTTTCTTTGTTACAAATAGTTTAATATTTTGCATAAGTAATTGTGTAGGTCATATGGGCTTGTAGCTGATAAAGTCTAAGTGGGCTGACTAGAGTGGGCTGCTGTTGGAATGGGCTGGTAGCTGATTGAAGCCGTGTCCAAGACTGAAGGATCAAGTCCAGTCCAGAGTTGTGGCCTGGCCCTTGCTTATGATTAAAGAGTCATTTATAATCGTTGGATGGTGATCCGAGTATAATGATCCAAGGGCTCATATTCTTTGCTTTGTGTTTCTCCAGTCGAAGCTTCCAGAGTTCATATAAATACTTTGTTTCTCTTCAGTCAATGTATTAGATCTCATTATTTGTAATCAGTCTCGAATACTCATCCTCTCAAAACTAGGGTTAGCTTGATTTCCAGATTCACCTTGAATCTGTAAATCGTTGAGTGATTGTGTTGCCTTGTTAAAGGTTATTGTTTGTAATCCGTTGTAGTCTTTGAGAGTGGTTGTGAGGATTTATTGTATCAGAATATTTTTTAGGGTTTTTAATCATTGGGTTGGGATCTTGAATAAAATCATGTTTTACAGTTTTGATATCATGTTTTTAACACTTCACATTATGAAAATTTTAAATTGATCATTTGACGAAGGATTAAAGTGTTAACTAAATATTTTTTTTGTTGATGTAATATTAAAAATAACTACTATGGTTTGTGTTTATATTAAAAACTAGGGAAAATGGATTTAATTACTCTAAACTATAGCCTATTGGCGGATATCACTTCAAACTTTCACTTTGACCAATAGCACTCTCAACTTTTAACTTAGTTTGTTCCATCACCCCCAGACTAACGGAGGTCTAACTTAGCTAGTCTTCATGGCCAAAATGTAAAAACCAAAACTTTTATGTGGCCAAAATATAAAAACGAAAACTTAAGGGCATTTTTGAAACTTATTATTATTATTATTAAAACATCCATCATCATCATCAACATCATCACAATCTGAAGAATTCGAATCAATTAAACCTTCATCATCATCATCATCAACATTATCACAATCTGAAAAAGAAGAATAGCAAGTAGCTGAAGAGAGTAACCGATCGAGAGACTCATAAAAACACTCGTTGTTGTCTTGTTCTTCTTCGTCTTCGTTTTTGTGTTTGCTAATCGTAGTTCGAGCATTCTCATAAAATTGAAACGCCCTCTGTCATGGCGGAGCGCCGACCACCCCCCTTTCACTGTCCACCACCTTCAAAACAGAGCCGACCTCCATTATTGTTATCTACGTATGTTTTGAATACCAAAATCAAAAACTCCAATGGCTGAATCGAAACTTGAACCATCGTCAGGTACAGAGCTTCAACCGACAATAATGTTAAGGTTTCAATTGGGGTTGGTTAAAGATTGGTTTTTGGTGGATTTTAGCTAGGGTTTCGATTGGGGTTGGTGGTGGTGAAGTTATGTTGATGGTCTCAGGTAATGTTAACAATGGTGTTTGGTGGCGGGTGGTGGTGGGGTGGGTTGGTGGTAGATGGTGGTGGTGACGGTGGTACCTGTTTGGTAAGAAGATTTCAGCTGATCGGTGGTGGTGAAGTTTCGATTGGGGTGGGTTGATAGTGGTGTTTGGTGGCGGGTGGTGGTGGTGGTGGGGTGGGTTGGTTGCTTGGTGGCAGATGGTGGTGGTGACGGTGGTACATGAAGAAGGGGGGGTGTTGGTGGCAGAGTGTAATGAAGAAGAAGAAGAAGGGGGAGTTGGGATTTATAGAATTTAAAATAATAATAATAACAATAAAATGTTTCAAAAATGCCCCTTAAGTTTTGGTTTTTACATTTTGGCCACGAAGACTAACCATGTTAGACCTCCGTTAGTTTGGGAGTGATGGAAGAAAATAAGTTGAAAGTTATGAGTGCTATTGGCCAAAGTGAAAGTTCGGAGTGATATCTGCCAACAGGCGATAGTTGGGAGTATTAAAATCCATTTTCCTTAAAAACTAAGGGTTCGTTTGATTCGAGAATATTTATAATGGAATTGGAATGAATTTTAATGAACATTTGTTTTGTGACTGGTTTGTAAATTTACAAAAGATATTAGAGAGTAAAAATAATGAATTTATGTAATTACCCTTTTCCATATCCTCAACCCATGCCTTCATCGATTTCGCATCTCCCGAAACCCTATCTGATACTCGATTTCGTTGTCGTAGTTGTTTAGATTACATTTGGTACAATTTCCTAGAGTTTAAGAGTTCATTGATAATTATCGTTAACAGGTCTGTAACTGTTAATGAATAAACATTGTGTTGTGTCGATGTTTGGGTGCGACATTTATTTCATATTTACATTATTTATGGATTATGATTTTTGGTTGTTCTTCATCAACATGGAAGCCGCTATCTGAAGTAAAGAACTATAGATAATAAGGTGAAGAGTGAAAGGATGAGGGTATAATGTAAATCATGAAACATTGTGTCGGAAAGTATAGAAAACACGACATGAACCTAACACGAAATGTATGGGTTTGGGTTTAGTTTAAACATATTCGATTCAATTTCAGTTGAACCCATAAACCCGGCAGTTTTGCGAAACATAATTGAATAATATTTACCAAAGGTTTTGGGTCAGTATACCCGACATGTGTTTTAAATAAACTAACGGGGTTACCCCAATTCTGCGTGTATATCCGATATTGAATGAGTAATTTCTTGTTAGGTACCTAACGAGTTTTGGCTCGGGGTTGAGACAATGAGACAAACCTTTATAATCTGGTATGCGATTGAGATTACTCAAAAATGTCCCAAACTTGCCCCATTACCCTCCTTAGGTGGAATGTTCAAATGGCGCAAGATGCGGGTATAAATTCATAAATCATAACAGTGTTTAGGAGTATGTTTGTGTATGGCCTTTACATATATAATAGATAATGTATATCTAGAATGTTTAAATTTGTAATTGATTTGTATTTATCTCTTCCTATAGTTAGGAGATAAACTTGTATTATATATTGTTTCATAATCAATGAGAAAGATCAAGGGATTATCTCTAATATGGTATCAAGAGTCTAGGTTCTCTACCCTAGGCCGCCATCCCTCACCTCCGACCGCCCACTGCAGTCGGTTCCTCTCTCTCTGCCCTCCGGTTCTTCTGCTGCTGCTACTGTTCATCTCCGCTGCTGCTCCTGTTTTCTCTGCTTCGGCGCTGCTGCTGCTGCCCTTTGCCTCCCCCTTATTTTCCCTCCTGCCGTAGACCTTCCCTTACCTTACCATGTCTACCGACTCTCCCACCTCATCTACCATCATTCCCACCGCCCCTTCCGACTCCAAACTCCACCCAGCCACCACCGTAACCAACATTAAAAACTACGTACCCCTCATCCTCGAAATCGAGTCCTCCCAATACTCTACCTGGGCCACCCTATTCAAGCTTCACTGTAAAGCTTGTATGGTCGAGTCCCACCTCAAACCACCACCCGATCCTACTTCCCCACAATCCTCCACCACCCAAGAGGAATGGGATCGTCTTGACGCCATTGTCTTACAATGGATGTACACCACGATCTCCAACGACCTCCTACACACCATAATAAACAATGTGTCTAACGCCTATGAGGCTTGGGTTGCTATTGCGGATTTGTTCCATGACAACAAGAGCGCTCGCGCCATTCATCTCATGCACAAATTCTCGAACACTAGGTTGGATGGCTTCTCTAGCATGTCCGCCTACTGTCAAGCCCTCAAGGTGTTAGCCGACCAACTAGCCTATGTCGATGCTCCCGTCGATAATGATCGCTTAGTCCTACAACTCCTTGCGAGATTAAACGAACAATACGAGAGCATCTCCACCATCCTACAAAACACACACCCTCTCCCTTCCTTCTACAACGCCCGCTCCAAGCTCATCCAAGCCGAAACTAATAAAGCCGAATGCGCCCTTTCCGCCTCCAAAACCGCCTCTACCGCCCTCTCCGCCACCACCCACCGCCCTCCACCCACTGACCCAGCCCGCCGTGGCCGAGGCGGTGGCAGCAGGACTTCGTTCCTCACTTACTGGCCAACTCCATTTAGCCCGTGGCCTTTCACCTGGCCCAATTCCACTCCTTACGGCCCAAACCAATCACCCACATCCTCAAATGCTACGGCCCACTACCCCTTCCCACCCACTTCACCTTTTTCCCCTTGGCCCACCCCACCATGCCCATACCCCACCTCAGGCCGGCCCAGTAGCGCAGTTTCAGCGGCCCATCAGCCGGTTTGTTAGGTCCTCACCCTCAGCAAAACAACTATGCAGCCTACAGTCCCACAGATATCGAGCAGGCCCTCTACACCATGTCTCTGCAGCAGCCTGACCCTACTCAGTACATGGACACCGGTGTCTCCTCACAATGTCTCATGAACAAGGTGATTTCCATTCTTTTTCTAACTCATGCATTCCTCAACATATTATTGTAGGTAATGGTAATACCATCCCGGTTTTAGGTCAAGGCACAAAATACCTTCCTAAACCTTTCCCGCCCTTTATCCTTAGAAATGTCCTTTACTCCCCAAAACTAGTTAAAAACCTTATATCTGTCCGTCGTTTCACTAGAGATAATTCAGTGTCTGTTGAATTTGACCCGTTTGGTTTTCTTGTGAAGGACCTCAAGACGCGGGCTCCACTCCTGCGATGCAACAGCAGCGGTGATCTCTACCCTCTGGTGCTCGGGTCCTCCTCCACCTCTCCTACTGCCTTTGCTGCCATCACTGCTGACCTCTGGCACCAACGTCTTGGCCACCCAGGACGTCAATCTTCGCATTATTTTAAAAATATTTCTTCTGTTTCTTTAGATACTTTGCATAATAAAGTTTGTGACTCATGTGTTTTTGGTAAAAGTACTAAATTACCGTTCTTTCCGTCTAATTCTAGTGTTTTGCAACCATTTGATTTAATTCATAGTGATGTTTGGACTTCACCTGTTGTTAGCTCATCTGGTTATAAATATTACGTTTTGTTTTTGGATGATTACACTAATTTTTTATGGACCATACCCCTCACCCATAAATCCAATGTGTTTCAAGCATTCCATCAATTTGCCACAAATATTAAAACTCAATTTGAACGCACCATTAAAACCTTTCAGTGTGACAATGGTCGTGAATATGTCAATAATTCGTTTCAAAATTTTTTCACGGCCAATGGCATACTTTACCGTCTTTCATGTCCTTACACCTCACCTCAAAATGGCAAAGCCGAACGAAAAATTCGCACCATTAACAATGTCATCCGCACCCTCATGGCTCACGCCTCTCTCCCTACCCATTTTTGGCATTTTGCGCTTGAAACCGCCACCTATTTAATTAACATCCTCCCTAATAAGTCCACCCAAAACAAAACCCCCACTGAACTTCTTTATCTTCTCACACCCACTTACGATCATCTTCGCGTCTTTGGTTGTCTTTGTTACCCTCTGTCACCCTCTACTACTATTCACAAACTTGAAAACCGCTCTCATCCTTGCGTCTTTCTCGGATATCCTCCTACCCATAGGGGATACCGGTGTCTTGACTTGACTACCAAACAGGTCTATATTTCACGGCACGTTGCCTTTGATGAAACGACATTTCCCTTTAGGCAATCTATTTGCACCAACCCCACCTATGACTTCCTGGACACACCCTTCCCCTATCACCTTTCACCCCACATCCAGACCACCTCTACCCGACCAATACACCAGCTGCCCAGGCCCAACCAGCCCAATACCCGTCCCACCTAGCCCAACTCCCACTACATCGCCTACCAGCCCACCACTCACAACCGGCCCACCCTCCAACACCAATCACGTCAGCCCACAACAACGATCGCCCAATCCCTCCCCGTCACACCCGACCACCTCCAGCCCTCCGGCCCATACGACCATCCCGACCCCACCACCGCCGCCCACCCGGACTGTCCACACCCGCTCTATGAGTGGCATTTTTAAACCCAAACAACCTTTTAACCTAACCACATCCACCACTCCCTCTGTCGTACCACTTCCCAAAACCCCCACCGATGCCTTGTCTATCCGGAATGGTACTCTGCCATGACCACTGAGTACAATGCATTAGTTAGAAACGGAACTTGGGAATTAGTACCTAGACAACCTGATATGAATGTTATACGTAGTATGTGGTTGTTTAAACATAAATACAGGTCGGATGGTTCCTTGGAGCGGTACAAGGCCCGGTTAGTGTGTGATGGTCGTACTCAACAGGTTGGTATTGATTGTGGAGAGACATTTAGCCCGGTTGTTAAACCAGCCACCATTCGGACGGTACTATCCATAGCTTTATCTAAGCGCTGGTCCATCCACCAGTTGGATGTCACCAACGCCTTTCTTCATGGGAATCTCCATGAAACGGTTTACATGTACCAGCCGATGGGGTTTCGAAATAAACAGTTTCCTGATTATGTGTGTTCCTTGAAGAAGTCTTTGTATGGGTTGAAACAAGCGCCTAGGGCCTGGTACCAGCGGTTCACAGATTTTGTCTTATCTCTTGGGTTTCATCATAGTAAGAGCGATGCCTCTCTGTTTACGTTTCTTCAGGGCACTGATACGGCTTATCTTCTGCTTTATGTTGACGACATTGTACTCGTCACTTCATCTGACCGCCTCCGACAGTCTCTCATGGCTAAATTGGCTGCAGAGTTTGCCATGAAGGACCTAGGTCCCCTTAGCTATTTTCTGGGCATCTCGGTGTCCAGAACCCATGACACCATGTTTCTCACACAGCATACTTATGCCAATGACATCATCTCTCGAGCCGGCATGCAATCTTGCAACCCCGTCGCTACTCCTGTTGACACCAACAGTAAGCTCAGCGCCGTGCAGAGTGATTTGTTTCATGACCCGACTTTATTTCGCAGTTTAGCATGCGCGCTACAATATCTCACTTTTACCAGGCCTGATATCTCCTACGCAGTCCAACAGGTCTGTATGCACATGCATTCTCCTCGGGTTGATCACTGGAACGCTCTTAAGCGTATCATCAGGTATATTAAAGGTACCGCGGCATTTGGTCTTACTCTTCACGGCTCGCCGGCTCAGTCGCTTGTTTCTTACACTGACGCGGACTGGGCCGGTTGTCCAGATACACGACGCTCTACTAGCGGTTACTGCATTTACTTTGGTGATAATCTCATATCTTGGTCATCCAAGCGTCAATCTACAGTCTCTAGATCCAGTGCCGAGGCTGAATATCGTGGGGTAGCGAATGTTGTTGCAGAAATTTGCTGGTTACGGAATCTTCTTCTTGAGCTTCATCTTCCCCTTACTCGTGCCACTCTGGTATACTGCGATAATGTCAGTGCCATTTATCTGTCCGGGAATCCGGTACAGCACCAGCGGACCAAACACATCGAATTGGACATTCACTTTGTGCGCAAGCAGGTTCAGCGCGGACAGGTACGGGTTCTGCATGTCCCTTCACGCTACCAGGTGGCAGACATCTTTACTAAAGGATTGCCTCGAGTTTTGTTTGAAGATTTCAGAGACAGTCTCAGCATCCGGTCTCCTTCCGCTTCGACTGCGGGGGTATAATAGATAATGTATATCTAGAATGTTTAAATTTGTAATTGATTTGTATTTATCTCTTCCTATAGTTAGGAGATAAACTTGTATTATATATTGTTTCATAATCAATGAGAAAGATCAAGGGATTATCTCTAATAATATATATATAAAGTCGTTTATCGTTCAAAAAAAAGGAGTATGTTTGTGTGAACATTCTGTGGGTGTGACATCACATTTTGAAGTATGTGGCAGTATCCTATTAATGCATGATGTGAGTCAGGGTATATCATTCCGGTGTATTATGGTCCCTAAATTCCAAAATTAAAACCGTCTTGACATTGGGACAGCAAACAGACGTGTGATAAGACTGGTGAGAGACAGGAAATTCGTTAAAAGTAGAGACATCGGTTGCAATCACTGAGTCACTGAGTCAATACTCCCGCCATTGTTGCTGTCCAAAGCTTTCTGGGCCCAACTCCTGTTTAAGATTAAAGAATCTTTTGTTTTTTTCCACTTGTTTGTTTTATCATTTAGTTTTTTTTTTTTAATTTTCAACTGTAGTATTTTCTTAAAACAAATAATATATTCAACTACTTCGTATATACGGTAAGAAAATCATCATCGTTATACTCAGTTAATCTGATAAATAACAAATTACGTAGGGTCTGAGGAGGGTGAGATGTAGACAGTCTTACCTCTAACATGTGGGAAAAGAGAGACTGCTTCTAGTGAGACCCCGTAGTCGATAGTGGTTTTACATCAAGCCTTAGCAATCGGGACAAGCCCGACTAGTGCATGCACCCCCCCCCCCCTTGTATTTTCGTTATCAACACCACTATATGATGCATGATTAACCATCAACTGTTTTTAACGTTATTTTCACGAGATTAGCAAAATAACGTTAAATGATGAGACTAATGGTCATTAACATGCTATATCTTAATGGTTCATAGCCTTTTACTGATTAACAGATAACCTTATGTCTGAATAATGGTTAAGAGGTAATCATTAAGTTTTTTATTTATTTTATTTTGGTTTGTTCCAACAAAGTTTTTTATTTTGTTTTTATTTATTTTTCTATGGTTCCAACGACTTTTCGACCACACATTTTTTATTTTTTATGTTTTCGGTTGCAGTGACCGGTGATTGTGGTCGATGAGTTGTGTTTGCGGCGATTTTGTTCTCTGAGAGCCAAAAGTATCCAATACCAAATTGAACCGAAGGTATGTGTAACTGTGACGGTATTCAAAATTAGGGTAATACAAGAGGATTATACACATTTGTACAATTTCATATACTATCCTTGAGTGTTGTGTAATTACAACGTGGTCTAATAGTTATGATGAGGGAGTCTATAGTCTTATACTTTTTTTTTAAAGATCAACTAAAGTATTGCCGAGTACTCTGTACGCGGCCCCCAATGACCGAAAGGGGCCCCAGACGGCCTCTAGTCCGTACGGACAGAGCCCTTCGGCCCACCCGTCTCCTGATCCAGGGAAAACCCGGCCCGCATACCCGCCTGAAAGCACGACTGTAGTGAACGGTAAAAACCTGAAGGGGTCAGGAGTCGAACCCATGACCACAAGGATCAAGTGTCTCTCCATCACTTCCCAACACCTACCCCACCACAAGGGTGAGGGTTAATATCCATCAAATTGAGACTTGTGGGGATCGAACCCATGTCTCATGAATGAGAACAAAGGCCTCCTACCACTACGCCACAATTGATGGATTTTATAGTCTTATACTCCTGACCGGTTCTTAACGGTTGAAAGGGTGTTACACTCTTTTTTTCCTTTTAACAACGGAAAAATATTTTAAAAATCACAAGAGCTAGCCAAAAGCTAGACACCAAATCACTACACGATCAAACTAGATTTTTATTGAAATGATTAAATCACACCAATTCTCCCATTGCTGAAAAGTCCGATTTGCTCGTTTTTTTTTTCAAACACAAACAATAATATTATAATTAAAACCAACAAGTTTACAAGTGGGCGGCAGGTAAACGGGCTATCTTAATCTCTTCCATAACTATCGATACAGACCCAAAATTGTGTTGAAAACTTTTGCTTTTCGGGCACTCCAAATGAACTGAATCGACGCCAATAGTATCAAAGGCAACCCCTTTTTGTTGCATTCGACCTGAGTAATAGCTTCATAATGATCATTATTTCTGCCGTTGTGTTCCATGCTAACCTTGAACCACATATCTCTTGCAAAAGAACAGGACGCCAGAATATGGTTTGTAGACCGGGTTCCATGTCACACATCTCGTATACTGTTGAACTAAATATTTTTTAAGAAAAACTTTTTTTTTTCAATAACCACATTATTTCATTTCAATAAAAGGGACAATTTACATCCTACATTGTTGTACATCAACTAAATTATAGTCATTTAAAAGTGTTTTGTTATGGGTTTTTTTGTTATGTATTTTTTTATAGTATAAAAATGGTTAAAAAAAGATAATAAGATTATACTATTAAAAATTAGTAAGCGTGTGGATGTTATAGTACGGTCAAAAGTTTGTCCCCCCACACTTAACTAATACTGTTATCTTTCTCCCTAAAAAAGCTAGAAAGACACTTATCTCATTTGGCTTCTTTTACTCTTTGGTTTCTGTGCTGCCTATGCATGAGGGGGACTATACCCTTTACCAGCAGGGTAACACTGTTTCAGGTGACACGGGTAGTGGTTTGCTGATAGGTTTCATAGGTACTAGTTAACGGACCGTGAATGAGTTTTTTGTGTGTGAGGGTTTTTGTTTTTTATGGGTTGGATGGTTCAGGGTAGTGCTGCCTCCAAAACTGTGTTTCAGTGAAGTGACCCGGCAGTGTAAGATTTGTGTAAATCAGTGAAGTTGAAATTATGTCAGTGGAGCACGGTAACACTGCCCCGGGTGACACGGGTAGTGGTTTGCTGGTAGGTTTCACGGGTACTAGTTAACAGACTGTGAATGAGTTTTTGTGTGTGGGGGTTTTTGTTTTTTATGGGTTGGGTAGCTGTTCAGGGTAGTGCTGCCTTCAAAACTGTATTTCATTGAAGTGACATAGCAGTGCAAAGACTGATGTAAATCAGTGAAGTTAAAAATATGTCAGCGGAATGCCCCACCCACCATTACTACATGTCTTGCTTCCTTCTTCATCCCACACACTAACACACACAAAAAAAAAAAAAAAAAAAAAAAAAAAAAAAAAAAAAAAAAAAAAAAAAACTCTTTAAAGTTGCTAATGCCTAATGGGGTGACAATCATACCCTCAAATATCTTGTTGGGTGCCATAAAAAACATGTCTTTTGTTGTGATTTGACTTCACTTCCCTTCTTTCTTTATCCCCTTCAACATCCTTGAATTCCCTCTTTATTTTCAAGAAACCACTTCTTTCATCAAACCTCTGAATTTTTTTATTATTATTATTTTTTTTAAATTGTAACTGAAGTTAAGTTTTGTAATGGATATTGATCTAAACCATGCAGCAAGTGATACTGAGGTTGGATATGAAGTTTATAGCAATGGTGATCATTCATCTTTATCACTAACCTCAAACTCCTCAAACATATCCTCAAAGTCATCAAATCTTGTTGATGCTGAATCATCAATGTATAAAGAGCTTTGGCATGCTTGTGCTGGCCCTTTAACCACTCTACCAAATAAAGGAAATGTGGTTGTTTATTTTCCACAAGGTCATTTGGAGCAAATGTCTTCTCAATCTTATGTTCATTTGTCAACTATTGATATACCTTCTTTGGGCCTGAAGCCTCATGTCTTTTGTAAAGTTGTTGATGTCCAGTTGCTTGTAAGTTTATGAATTTTGACTTATTAATTATTATTATTCTCTTAAATCTTTTTTTTTTTTTGATTTGTTGTTTGTTAGATTTTGACTTTTTTGATGTTTGACTTAATTCTTGAAATATAGGCCAATAAGGACAATGATGAAATCTATACAAAACTTAGGCTTCTTCCTTTGCCAGAGGTACTTTTGATCATAATTCAGTATATAAATATTTATTAATTTTAGTAATTTTAAAAGATTTTTTTTGGGTAAGATTTTGTACTGACCCAATGCAATTTTTGACACATTTGGGGGCCCTGCTCCCGAAACAATCCGGTTCTTAACTCGTGGTGCAGAGTAACTCTCCTGCGGCCAAGGACACAAGCTTTATTTTTAGTAGAGTATGCTTAGTATCCAAAAAGGGGTAGCGGCGCAGCTTGTTGCCTGTTTACCCGCCGCTCACTTGTAATTCTTGTTGGTTTTTTAATGAAAATATCTTATGATTGTTAAAAAATGCAATTTTTGTGGGTTTTTTTTTTTTTTTTTTGCAAAATGTAATAAATAAAGTTTATTTATTTTTGATAATGATGATGTGTATGTAGTTTTACTGGGAAGAATTTGAAAGAAAGGGAAGAAAAAGAAGGAGGTGGTGACATGGCAGTCACAAAGTCAACCCCTCAAATGTTTTGCAAAACACTAACTGCATCTGATACATCCAGTCATGGTGGATTTTCTGTGCCTAGAAGGGCTGCTGAAGATTGTTTCCCACCTCTGGTTTGAATTTATGTTTATTAAGTTTTTTATGTGGTCAATGTAACCGTTGACTAGTAAAGGAGGCGCAACGATCTCAAACGTTGTCACTGATTATTTTTAACTGTTTATGAGTAAATTTCAAGTTGTTGTAACTACATTGCATACCTTTTTTAGGATTATAAGCAGCAGAGGCCTAACCAAGAGCTAGTTGCTAAGGACCTCCATGGAGTGGAATGGAAGTTTAGGCACATCTATAGAGGTGATTCTAGATCTAGATTTATGAATTCCGCGATATCGTTTATTGATTAACAATAAAGATGTCACAATTTTACTCGTTTACTATTGAATGAGTCTATTCTGGCTATTTGGTCATTTTGGTACAATTAAAGAATTAGCTTTAAACGAATAGGGTAAACGTTATTACGTTATTTACCCTATTTGTATTTTTTATTCGTTTATTCGAATATCATTTACATTGTAAAATTTTAGTAATTATATATGACATGTTAACTACTATAGAAATTTTTGACAAAAAAGTATTTCTGGTCAACCAAACCCGTCTTGTAACAGAAATTCTTAGAGATATAATTACCGATAATAATTAGTTAGAGATTTAGAGATATTATTTGTCATTTAAATGTATATCCATTCCTTATTTATCTCTAGGGTTTTAGGGATCCCTAATGGTTATATAAAGGGATCCTCTTCATTGTAATTCATTCATTCAGAAATCATAATACAATAATATCTTTCATGGTATCAGAGCCTTGGCTCTTTTACTTCTTTTCTTTTTTCGCAAATTAGCTTCGGCTACCAGCAGCTTTCATCGCCGGCTCTGCAGCAGCTTCGGCTGTCATGACAACGGTAAACCAGAAGAAACCGGCCTCCAACACATCTGCGAAACCTTCCTGCATCCCGCATATTCGGTCACTAATATAAACTCTAAAGTCCGCACTCTCGATGGCAAGAAAGTGACCTACACATCCTGGACGAAACTTTTTCGTCTCCATGCTACTGCCTACCAGGTTTCGCACCATATTGATGGCACACCAGCCCCACTCGAGTCTGATCCAGCCTTTATTGGTTGGAAAGAACTTGACGCACTAGTGCTACAATGGATTTTCAGCACCGTGTCGGATGATTTATTGCCCGTGTTCAAGATATCGGGCCGGAACCCACTGCTCGTCTAGCGTGGCTCAAACTCGAAAAGATTTATCTCAGTAACAAGAAGGCGTTTGGTGGGTAGTATATTGTGGAGATAGGCGGCGGTGTGAAGGGCTTCGACCCAAAAAGGCGGGGGTAGATGAGCATGAATGAGGAGAGAACGAATGACATCGTTGAGACGTCGTATCATACGCTCTGCACGGCCATTCTGAGAGGAGGTTTGAGGACAGGCAAAACGAAACAGAAGGCCGTGTTGAGTGGCGAATTGCTTGAAAGCATTGTTGTCAAATTCGCCACCCAAATCACATTGAAAGGTTTTAATTGGTCGGTTAAATTGGGTGTTAATGAGTTTGTAGAATTTAACAAAGGTTGGAAAGGTTTCTGATTTGAATTTTAAAGGGTAGACCCAAATAAAATTAGAAAAGTTGTCAATTAGAACCATATAATATTTGTACCCAGAATTGCTAGGTACGGGTGATGTCCACAAATCACAATGAATAATATCAAACGGAGCAAAAGTAAAGGAATTTGAATCATAAAAAGGTTGTCGTTTACTGTTTGATAATTGACAAGAATGACAAAGACTAGAATCTTTGTGTTTATTACAATGCAAATTAAAATTACGACTAAGAATATTTAAAACTGCAGCGCCGGGGTGGCCTAAACGGTCATGCCATGGTAATGAAGTGATGGTGATAAAGCTTGCTTGAGGTGGTAGTTCAGGTGGAGTGAGCGGATAGAGATCCCGGTGCTATTGTGGCGGGAGGAATTCGTCCAGTTGGAAGGTCCTTCAAAGTAAAACCAAAAGGATCAAATTCGACTGAAACATTATTATCTCTAGTAAAACGACGAACGGAAAGTAACTTTTTAATAATTTGTGGACAATAAAGAACATTGGACAGGATATAGGTTCGGTTGGGTAGGTGTAAGAAGCCTGTTCCAGACCATGAATTGGTAAAGTCTCGCCATTACCGACCCGAATTGGTCGCGCGCTATGCAGGCTGAATTTACGGCCTTACAGGAAAAACGAGACATGGGATTTGGTTCCCAGACCGGTTGACCGCCCGGTCATTAGGTGTATGTGGTTATTTCGCCATAAATTTAAGGCCGATGGTACATTGGAGCGTTATAAGGCTCGCTTGGTAGTAAATGGTAAATCCCAAACAGTTGGCATTGATTGTGAGGACACTTTTAGTCCGGTTGTTAAACCGGCTACCATCCGTACAGTTCTTTCTCTGGCCGTCTCCCGTAATTGGCCGATTCATCAATTGGACGTTAAAATGCCTTCTTACACGGCCACCTAAATGAGACAGTCTTTATGCATCAACCCCCAGGGTTTGTTGATCGTCGATACCCAGGTTTTGTTTGCAGGTTGAAGAAATCATTGTATGGCCTGAAACAGGCCCCGCGGGCGTGGTACACCCGTTTTGCTACTACATTCTGTCACACGGGTTTCGTAGCAGCATCTGTGACAATTCTCTGTTTGTGTATACCAAAGGGGCTGACATTGCCTACTTGCTACTATATGTTGATGATATCGTCCTCACTGCTTCCTCACCGGGCCTTCTTCAGACGATTATTCAGCAACTCTCACAAGAGTTCGCCATGACAGATTTGGGTCAGCTACATCATTTTTTGGGTATTCGAGTCACTCATAAACAGAATGGGGCTATTCCTGGATCAGTCTCAGTATGCGAAAGATATTTTAGCTCGGGCCTCGATGACCGCATGCAAGCCTTGTACTACTCCAGTCGACCTATCTGCTAAACTCAGTGCTACTGACGGGTCATTATTCCATGACCCGACCTTGTATCGTAGCCTTGCTGGCGCACTTCAGTATCTCACGTTTACCAGACCGGACATTTCATATGCAGTTCAGCAGGTTTGCCTTTTTATGCATGAGCCACGGGACACCCACTTTGCTTTTCATGAAGCGCATTCTTAGATATATACAGGGCACTCTTGATTATGGAATTCGCATGGTCCGGTCTCGCACTGACACCTTAACCGCTTACTCTGATGCTGATTGGGGTGGCTGTCCCGACTCCAGACGTTCCACCAGCGGTTATTGCGTCTTTCTGGGAGACAACTTGATTTCATGGTCTTCTAAACGCCAGCAGACTGTATCTCGATCCAGTGCAGAAGCAGAGTATCGAGGCGTCGCCAATGCAGTAGCCGAGGCCACATGGCTCCGCAATCTCTTGTTGGAATTACACGTCCCTCTACAACGCGCTACAATTGTGTATTGTGATAATGTTTCGGCGGTTTATTTATCAGACAATCCTGTTCAGCATCAACGTACCAAACATATTGAGATTGATATCCATTTTGTGCGGGAAAAAGTAAGGGTTGGTGACATTCGAGTTATGCATATTCCGGCTTCTTTTCAGTACGCGGACATTTTCACCAAGGGTCTTTCGAGACAGTTGTTCCAATCCTTCAGATCAGTTTGAACGTCTGTCCTACGACCGCTCAAACTGCGGGGGGATCTTAGAGATATAATTACCGATAATAATTAGTTAGATATTTAGAGATATTATTTGTCATTTAAATGTATATCCATTCCTTATTTATCTCTAGGGTTTTAGGGATCCCTAATGGTTATATAAAGGGATCCTCTTCATTGTAATTCATTCATTCAGAAATCATAATACAATAATATCTTTCAGAAATTACTAGTTTTGTCGAACCTGTGTCATGACCGTTACCCAACCCGGCCGTCCTACTAATTTTTGACCGTGAGTTAACAATATGTTTCATCATTTGAAAATTTGTTGGCGTTTTTTCAGGTCAACCAAGGCGCCATTTGCTTACTACAGGATGGAGCATATTTGTAAGCCAGAAGAATCTTGTTTCCGGGGATGCAGTTCTCTTTCTAAGGTATAATTTATAATTATACCGTTCAATAAGCATCATCATATGCATCTTTTCGGGTTTGATAATATAAAATAGGACTCTTAAACAAGAACTAAAGAAGCATATATAAGTGCATATTTGTGACACTTTTTCTAAGAATTATTTTGAATGGTATTTTGATAAGCAAAAGATTATAGTAATATTATAAAAAATATCACCAAATGTGGCAGGTTTGCAATGTGCATAGATGGATACAAAAGCTTGAATATTATTCTTTTGGTCTGAAACATGGAACAATAAAAATGTTTGAAACACTTTAGTCTTTAGGCATATTCCAAGGGAATGGTGCTTATAACACTTCATTTTTTTTTTTGTGTAGCAAAAAAGAGAGTTGAAAATGGAGAAAGAATAATCTCTTTTAGACTTTTACTTTTACTATTCCTTTAATATTTTTATTAGATTTTAGGGTGTTAAGACGCTATAAAAAGAAGACATGGTATATGGATGGTTAAACCGTTAAACAATTGGCTTACATTCACTGTTGTTGCTAGGATCGCGTGTGGTACCATATTGCACAATATATATCAGAATAATCATACGGGTCAACGGGTCGTAATCCATATCTGGTTGAAGTAGTTGTTATTTCTGCCATTGCTCTTTGTTTGTTCACTTTAAGGAGGAAGAGAATATAGTGGGCCATTGTGTTCATTCTCACAAGGCAAAGAGAATCCTCATTGATCTTCTCTTTTTTATTTTAAGAAAGACTAAAAGTTTTATGCTTGGTAAATTAGGATGGAGAATCACTTGATGAAAGAGAGATCTTGATTTGATTTTGGGAGGGGAATATAAGTGGTTCAGGAATTTACGTGCATTCGTTGACGCTGCTAGGATTTTATTGTATTTCATGAATCAAATCGTTTTTTTGTTGGACCGGAGAACATGTTACCGTAAACTCATGGGACCCCACCAATATTCTGCTAACCAGTGTGGTAAGGTAAAGCGTACCTTGCGCTAGGAAGGTGCCCTTAAAGGAATAAACCAATGGAACTTGGATTCGAACCTAAGACCTCTCCTAGAGGGACTCAGGTGCTTACCATTGTGCCATGCCTCAGGGGCGGACCTAGCTTGTATTAGATTAGGGTTTATTAGTGTTAGCCACGGGCCCACTTTAGGTATCTAGGGTTTGTTATGATATCTATATATTGTAACTCAATCCTTCACTAATAATCAATCAGTTTAATATCTTACATGGTATCAGAGCCAACCTAGGCTCTATACCGTTTCCGCCGCGCCACAAACCCACACAAAAATACAAACCCTAGCCGTCCCAACCGAGTTCAAACCCTAGACAGGGCGGCGTGCCGTCACCGCTAGCGCCGCCCTGTCCCACCTTCGTTTTTTTTTTTTTTCTTTCAGTATAGTGTCTTTTTCTACTTGGAATAATGTTTCATGATCATCCGTTTGAATAAAGATTTGTAGCTATCGAAGACATAAGCCACGTATCCTAAATCCTATTATGAGACCTCGCTACTTCTCACCACACACCATTAAAATTGCCATTTGTTTACTGGTGGCATTTTTTTTGTCAAAAGATTAATATTATGGTGGTTTAGCAACCAGTCGTCTCATCCACACAAGAGACGTATCGACTTAAATTTTGGCTTTTGTTTTGCAACTCTCGGGTTTTCTCCATGGCTAGTAATTGTCAGATTGTAGGTGATAAGGCTTTTTCATCTCAACGGAAATGCAACTCACCCGTCGTACTCCTCAAGTCGCTGTTTGCCGCCACACTGGTTTCCCTCTCTTTTCTTTTTATTTATTGCCGCTGGCTTCGGTCCGCCGCTTATTGGACTACGGTCCCTACTATTGCCGCCGACTTCGGTCCGCCGCTCATTAGACTTTGGTCCTCCGCCGCTCGACTGCAGGACTATGGTCCGCCGCATTGCGGTTTACTTAGATTTCTAGCCTACTTCCGCCACGTCGTCGCGTTGCACGTCTCTTGTAAGATTACGAAATCTGTCATTGACTATTGATGAGAAAATCAAGCAAAATATATTGAAGACTATGGATGAGAAAATCAACCAAAATATGGATTTGTTGGCAAAAGTTTAGATTTCTGGTCAATTGAAACATGTTTCTCTTATTTTAGTTATGTTTTTGTTTTCCCAGTCTGAGCTTCTGGTTTACTTCCGCTCTGACTGCGGGGGGTATTAGATTAGGGTTTATTAGTGTTAGCCCACGGGCCCACTTTAGGTATCTAGGGTTTGTTATGATATCTATATATTGTAATCAATCCTTCACTAATAATCAATCAGTTTAATATCTTACATGGTATCAGAGCCAAATGCTCTCTACCGTATCCACTGCAATATACACAAATAACTAAACCCTAGCCGTCACCACTTGAGTAAAACCCTAGACAGGGCGGCGTGCCGCCACATCCATCGCCGCCGCCGCCGCCCTGTCCGACCACCGTTTGTTTTTTTTCTTAGTTTTCGTTAACCTTTTCTTATTTAACATTCTTGTCTTATTTACCGGTATAAGAATTTATCTTTTTCTTGATATTGTGTTCCATGAACGACGCTGTGTCTTCTTCCGCTGCCGCATCTTCACGTAAATGTTTTGCTTTTTATTAATGTTGCTATCGCACTGCCTCATAGAATTTTGTTTATTTGATTTTAGTCAACTTCCTTGTTGCCGACATATGGAGATTTTAAGTTCATCTTGTTTTAAAAGAATTAAAAAAAAATCACAAAGGAAAGTCAAAAGGTCTAAAAAAGGGACTTGTGTGGCTGTTTTGACAGTCATGTAAGCATGACAATCAGAATAGCAAGCAAGTAGCTATTGGAAAATTGAACTTGTCTCAGCAGCCAATTAGGTCCGTGTTCAGGTGTGCGACTATTTGGTTCATCTTTTAACTATCATTCTCTTCTTTCGTTCCTCGATTGCGTCTACTTCTTTTTCTTTTTCATTTATATTTTATCGTTGTTTTAGCCGCATCAAGGACCACGGTCCACGGCCACCGATCTCAAACTATGGTTTGATTTGATTAGATTTTCTTTTTAGATCTATGGGTCTCGACTCTTGATCTACGGATCCAAGAGACCACCACTTGACCACGGTCACCGACCTTCCTTTCTTTTTCTTTATAGATCTACGGATCTCCTCTCTTGATCTACGGATCTAAGAGACTTCTGCCTACTAGCCTCGACACACCGCCACACAACTACAGTTGTGGGTTGTCGACTTGCCTCTCCACAAAATCATGTTTATCATTCTGTGATTCAAGAACCTATGAATTACAGCCGCCTAATCCCAACAAAATTGGTGATATTGTTTGAAGATTAATGGCTTTACAAGCCTGCCGTGTCAAATTTAGTCCCCACACCTCCTTTTGAAGACCATGGATATGGATGACAAAGTCAAGTAAACTATGGATATAGCAACATCAAGCACGATATGGATATGTTGGCAAAAGTTTGAATGTTCGGGTCGATCTAAACATGTTTCTCTTATTATTATTGGTTTTTATGTATTTTTTAGGTTTCCAGTCTGAACGTCCAGTTTCCTTCCGCTACGACTGCGGGGGAGTATTGGATATTAGTTTGATTATTATGAGCCCACGGGCCTATTAAGTATTTAGGGTTTACATTCCGTTATTTATAAATTGTAATGCATTATTCAGTAATAATCAATCAAATATTTTACCAATCTTACAATATGGATTTGTTGGCAAAGTTTAGATTTCTGGTCAATTGAAACATGTTTCTCTTATTTTAGTTATGTTTTTGTTATAAAAAAAAATTGTAATACAAGCATGAGAACTGCCTACACAATCTCATGGCATTTAACCAATACAAATCAAAATTTCGGAATCACTCAGTAAAGGTAGCAACCATCTCTAAGTGCTCAATCCGGCGAACTTGACTCAGAATATTGATTTCATCACAATTTTTTGTTCAAAGTTTTCAGGCTGATTCAGTTGTACCACCTCAAACATATAATAATTTCTCCCTTTGGACGACGTTTGACCCTGTTTCGTTTTAGCTATATGATTAACCACCTCCAGGTTAATCGCTATCCCAATCCTCGTCCACGTTTTTTGTTGTTTTCACCTTGCTTTCACTGTCATAATTTGTAGCTCTTGAGGACGATCTTGATTTATTATCTTCATCAGATTCAAACATGACATTTTCCAAATCATCCAGCATGTCTTCCGACTCAGATTCTTCTTCATCTCTTCTGTTAAATCTTCCACCATTCGCAGGTCTTTCATTTTTACCACTGTTCCATCTTTTGACTTTAGGAACATCGTAAAAAGGAGCTTCATCTGAGTCGACCTCATCGCCATCATCCACATCATCGTTCTCACTATTACTTCCCCTCTGTGGGGCCATCCTACCCATTCCTGGTTTTGTATACCTACCATCATAATCTTCCCTATAAAGATATCGAATTCTGTTGACTTCTTCCTTCTCTGCAGCTTCTTCCGCTTCCCATTCTTTATCAGCTGCATCTTCTATCTCTGCTATGAATTTATCAAGTTCTTCTTGATCACTGTCTTCACTAGATTCTGGTTCCTTAATGCTTACAGTAGCGGGCCCACTTTGTTTTTCATCATGGAAGACATACGGGCTTCCTTCTTTTTTGTCTATGGCGTTAAAGAAAGTGGATGCCACTCTTTGTATGCTGGCCATTGCAACTGGATCATCTGGATTTATGTTCATTCTCCTAAGTTGCTGCTCTATTTTCTTTATGTTAAGTTTTTGAGAATCGAGCGCTTGTTCAAATCTAGCTTTAAATAATGCCTTTCGTTTTGTAAGAGTGTTGATTGGTATCAAATTCTTGGGTTGTCTGTAATTTCTACCACGGAACATGATGATTGTTTTGACATTATGTATGTTGACAACAATACCGCCGCTTAATCTTGCAAGCATCGTTGCCATTTCCTTAATCTTTTCTTTTGGGAAATTATCACAGCAAACTTGCACGGTTTCATGGAACTTCCAATGCATGTGCATGTTTTGAACCACACCTCCAAACACTCCACGAACACCAACCGGTACATAATTTCTATTTCTGAAACCAATCTTTTTCAATGCCTGAATTTGCTCAGGCGTCAATAGCTCAGGATCATGCCTTGGAGGTGGTAACTCCGGTAGCTCATATTTTTTCAGCTTTTGAAGCAGTAATGCCACTTTCTTCTTGGCTCTTTTAAGGTTGTAAATGAGGCGTTCTTCATCAGTCATCAACTTCTTCTGAATCTTTTTAGCTCGCCTGATCTCCCTTAAAGTTTTACCAGACTCTTTCTTCATCCTCATCTCCACTTTACTCCTCATACTCCGTCCTTTCGACGTCGAATACAACCGACGCCCATCGAACCAACCCCACAACAAATTATCCTTATCCTCTCTGTTTATAAAATTTGATTGAACAGCACAATAACTGGGTTTATAATTGGACGTAACATTTGTTAACAGCTTCACATCCTGAGAGCAATTGTTGATGAAACGAGATGTGAGGGTTTGGAAGCAGAGCTTTTGAAGGTTCTTTGTTGCAAACATTAGAAGGAGATGATGAAGTGATTGGTTAGTGTTTGACTGTGATTTAGGGGTTTTTTTTTTTTTTTTTTTTTTTTTTTTTTTTTTTTTTTAATCTAAACAGCTCTGATACCATGTAAGATATTAAACTGATTGATTATTAGTGAAGGATTGAGTTACAATATATAGATATCATAACAAACCCTAGATACCTAAAGTGGGCCCGTGGGCTAACACTAATAAACCCTAATCTAATAGCTTGAAGCTAGGTGTCGCGTCCGTTGCTACTCAACTTCGCGCGCGTAGTGGAAAGTTTTGTTTTTTTACGATATTTGGAAAACGTTACTACTAAAATGAAAAATATGAAAAACGTTACTACTGAAATTAATTTCTAGATCCGCCTCTGCCATGCCTTGAAGGTTGACTTCAGTCATTTGGAAACCAAAAAATGCTAAACTAAACTGGAAAAAAAAAATAATCTAAATTTATAGGTCTATAATAGTGTTGAGGTAATCTTTTTACGGTTAATTTAGAGGCAAAGGTGGTGAGCTAAGGCTGGGAACTCGGCGAGCAACTCGACCAAGAATATTTCTTCCGGAAACAAACATGCCTAATTCAAATTCCTTCATGGAGATTCTTGCTCCTGTAGCTAATGCAGTATCTACCAACACTACCTTTGATGTTTTCTACAGTCCTAGGTAAATCTAAAATCATTCAGGTGGTATATGAACTGCATCAGCAAAGAGAATGTACATATCTAACTTATAAATGCAATGCAGGTCTAATCGAGCGATTTTGTTGTTCCTTATGCGAAGTATATGAACTGCATCAGCAATATGATAACATTGGCACAAGGTTCAAGATGAGATTCAGTATGGATGAATCTCCTGAAAGAAGGTATCTTTGATATGGCAATTTCGACCTTGTTACTTATAAATGGGCCGCTTCAGATTATGATTTTCCCTTAACGGGTCAAAATGGGCAAAATACGAATATCAATAAATTAACCTATATAGTTGACATGTTTTAAGTGCATAAATTATTTTATTAAATTATTAATCAAATAATGTAATTTGTATAATGATATTTGACATCCAAAGTATGTTGAAAACATATATAACTTTGGATAAGAAGTGTTTCGAGTCAACCCAACCCAATCTGGTAATAAAAAGTCCATGATGTTGAACCAAACTCATTTTGACCCAATAGGCTGATACCCAACCTGGCTGACCCGCCTATTTTTCCGCCTCTAGTAACTTTTTAAAGAAAGATGACACCGTTGTGTTTGTTGGCGACTTGGCCCTTAAATAAGAATCTTGATCATTTTCTTGTAGGTTTAGTGGTGCTGTGATCGGTGTAAGTGACATGGATCCATACAAATGGCCTAATTCTAAATGGAGATGTCTAATGGTACTTCACATTTAGTTTTCTTAAAAGAAACCAATTTCTATGCGTTTATTATTTTTTTAAAAATATTTGGCCCATTCAACAGGTGAGGTGGGATGAAGATGTTGGAAACAATAATCAAGAACGAATATCTCCATGGGAGATCGATCTTTCGGGTGTTTCAATGCCGCTTTTAAGCATGCACTCCTCTTTAAGATTCAAGAAACTGAGGACAGATCTTCATTCAACTCCATCTGAACACCCTGTTGCTGGTATTTATGTTCTTGATTACAACACTCAAAAAAGTTAAAACTAGACATTTGACCATGTGACCCGTTTACTTTTAAATGGGTCGATTCAGGTTTTGTTTTATGAGAAGGTTTAAGTTAGCAAAATGCACTTTTATGGCATAATCGATATCTTTTTATATAAAAAGTTAGGGTTTGTTTGGTTGATTAAGTGCTGAATTATTAAGAGGTCTAAATGGTTAAGAGACTTTGAATGATTAAGTGCTGAATGCACCAAGTCTGAATAGTTCAGCTCTTAACCATTCCATTCAGAGTCCTTTTTAAGTTGAAACAAATAGTCTGAATGCTAAACCATTCAGAGCTGAATGATTAAGAGCCTCATTAAGAGGCTACTAAACAGGCCCTTAGATTATTATTGAGATAACACAAAATCTTGTAATTATATTTAACACATAACTTTTCGTACAATATTTAAACAAAAAGTGTTTCGGGTCAACCCATGTTGCATGCTACCGCCTCTAGCTAGAATCTTGGAATTCTATTGAGATTTTAGTAATATATTATTATTGTTTTTTGGCAGCATGGGGTGGATGTTTTGACTTTGAGGAGTCAACAAGATCCTCTAAGGTCTTGCAAGGTCAAGAAAATATAGTTGGTAAGATGAACAACTCATTAAGATTTGGAGCACAACCCTCGATGCACGCGGGTATATCTCCAAATCCTATATTATTAACAGGAAAAGGTGCCAACATTGTCACCAACCCGAACACGACCATTTTGGGATCTACCAACACTAGATTCCCAACGGTCTTGCAAGGTCAAGAAATTTGCTCACTTAAATCTCTAGCCGGGAATACAAACGGTCCGTGGGGCCCACCAAGAGCCGATGTTAACATACATCAAAGACCAAAAGATCCTGGTTATTATCCACTTGGGCTCCAGTTAATCAGGCTGTTTTTGGAAATGGGCTTACAAGGGATCATAATATTGTTAATGGGCTAAAGCTACAACTTCAGGCTCCCGTTGACCTCGGAAAAACAATCGTTGACCAGAATCCGGGTAACTCGGGCAGTGAGAAAGATGATGGTGGTTCTGATAGCAATGGTAGTAGTTGTAAATTATTTGGTTTTCAATTGAATGAAGCTCCACCACAAATGGAAGATGATCAAATTTTAAGCAAGAGAAGTTGCACTAAGGTAAAGTCTGTTACTTGTACATGGAATTACTAACTAGAGGTGTCAAAATAATCGGTTTTGGTCACGTTGGCGGATCTAGGATTTATTTTATGGGTGTGCGATCAGAGGGTTTAACCAAACTTTCAAGGGGTGTGATCGGGATTTTTGCCTATAAAGTACACTAATTTTCTTTTTACGTGGGTGCGGCCGCCCCGCCTTTGGACTACACTTGGGTCCGCCCCTGCCTATAATCATTGGTTATATCATACATTATATATCCCTTTGGATTTTGAAATAAGACAGTTCAAAAGACAAAGTGATTTTGGACCTGCTTTCGTGTTCAACCACTCTACTCAATTGATCACTTGATCCATTTCGGATTTAGTTAATTTGTATGTAAATGAGTCAAAATTGCACTTCTATACGGGGTACAATCTTTTTATCGCACGTTAAAGCTAAGTTTTAAATCGTATTTCATATGAAGGTTCACAAACAAGGAAACAAGGTTGGAAGGGCCATTGATCTCTCAAAAATGTCTAGTTATCATGAGTTACATAGCGAGCTCGAGTCACTATTTCAGATGGAAGGTGTGTTGACTAGGCGTGATGGTGCGTGGCAGTTGCTATATACCGATAAAGAAAACGACATTATGGTTGTTGGGGATGATCCATGGGAGTAAGTCCTAAGACTTCATTTCTTAATGATTAAATCATTGGAATTTTTAAAATTAACAAAAAAAAATTTTTATAAACTTTTAGTGATTGATCATGTTAAAAAGGACCTTATCATTTTTTTTCTTCTGTAGGTTGGATGATTTAATAATGTTAAAGATAAAGATTTATTTTTAAAACATAAACTTTAAGGACTTTATTATTAATTTTTATAAGTTAAGATATTTTGCATGTGTCATGTGTGGTCTTTCATTTCATAGTTCAAAGTAAAATAACATAAAATTATTACTTTAGTAATATCATGGTTTTCTTTTTCGTTTATTTAGTAAATAAAAGCACTTCCTTTTTATTTATTTATATACTTATTGTGAAATGGATACATAAGTTTTAGTGTTGTGAAACAATAAATCAGTTATGTATAACATGTTTCTGGTACATGTTATGCATTTAATAGTTGCCTGGCCCACACCTTTTTTTTTGTTTTGTACTGTGATTTTACGCGTTTTTGTCTGAAAATATTGCCCCCACCATTTTAAGGGTCCTGTGACTTTCGCCCATCCCCCTACAAATTTTTTTTCAAGTTTCGCCAATACTGTATGCATTAAATCCATCAACATTTTATATATGTAGTGAGTTTGCAAGGATGGCTACAAAGATTCACATATGCAGCATGGAAGAAGTGGAGAAGCTAATGAGTGGTGGTGTGATCAGTGATGACACCAGTTGCTTGGAGGAAGCACCTGCGGTGGTGGATACCGCTAAGTCGTCACCGATAGGCAAGCCGGAGTAATGCTGTGACCATCAAGATGGTGCCATGGTGGTGTTTTTAGAGTGTGTTTATGCAAGTGTTTGATTTGTGCTAACAAGATCAGAAGTTTTAACTTATGTAGCTAAGAAGTTTGAGTGCAACAAGTGTGTAGGAATAATATGCTAACAAGAATCAAATGGTTTTCAAAAAATGTATCACCAAAACTAATAATTAGTTTTGCTTTTTGGTAAAAAAAAGGATTATATTAATTATTCGAGTGTTTATTACACAAAAATGTAACAGGCTGTTAAGTTTTTATTTATGCAACTAGTTTATCCATCAGATTTTTCCAGGATAGACAAATCTAATATGAAGTGACAAAATGTGAGTACGATAAAAGGAATAAGCCGTTTTAAGAAAAAAACAAATTTGTAAAGGATCAACACTCGATAATGATGACAGGCAATTCTAATATGTGAAGTTGCGATGTGAACCTGAAAAAAACAACTAAATTGGTATCAAATGATATGTTATCATGAAAATGGTGATAGGCGATTTTGATGTGTAAAGTAAACATATGTGAAAGAATGACATGTCTGGTCAATCTTTATTATGGATATCCAATGATCAATCACTTTGAGTGACACCGAATAAAACAATATTTTCACCAAATTGACTATATCTGTGAATATATATGTAATTAGTTGGCTCTTATATGTAATAGTAGGTTCAAAAACATTATAATATCTTAACATGATTAGTGACTTACCTAGACATGATCAATGAATTACCTAAACACAAACACTAGTGAAAACATGTACAAAGTCATCATGGTCACAACCTTAACTTTAAATAAAAAGGAAACATTGGTCAAAGTAAAGTTATATGACAAAGTGACAAGAATAGAAACAATCATCCAAAAACCAACTTAAATAGGTTTGAATTTTGATAAATTAAGTCAAAGCATAATATTAGGGTATAAAAAGATTCTACAGTTTGGTATTCTTTTTCTAGTACTCTAAATATATAAATAATATAAAACATATGAGCAACCAAAACGAAATTGACTACTGAGTCCAAAATATTTAACATAAAAACACACAAATGACAGCTCAAAAAAATACAATGGACAGAAAAAACACAATGCACACTATAAAAAAACATCGTATTCAGAGAAAAAACACACTCTGCAACAAAAAAAACCACAATGATCTACAATTGAAAAACACAATGAATGGGACAAAAAAACACACGAACTGTGATACCCGGCAAACTCAGGTTATTTTTCCCAATAAACACTTAGTCTACCTTAGCAAAACATTCATTAAACGAACTTAATTGAGTTGGTTGAGTCGGTTCGGTGATTCAGGGGATCATCGGGAATCCGTTTACACACACAGTGGTCATGGTTTGGTGATTCGAGGAATCATCAGGAAACACACGCGCAATTATTGATTTTCTTTTTTGTCTATAAAGATTTTTCTTTCCTGCGTAGTTGCTTATGGATTAAGCGGGTTAGTTTACTTTCATCAATAGCCAACCATGTAAAACTTTTATGTTTGTGTGATGGGTTTCCTTTTTGTTTTATCACGGGAAGCAATTAGTGATGTTGGCCTTGACCCGACTCATATTCGAGCCTTGATTGTTTTGCATTAAGGTTAGGGGTCTAAAAGAGTTGAGCCGCTCATATGATACTTAAGATGGGCTCACTAAAACTTGCATCGAGCTGAGCTTGAGCGTCACAAATCAAGCTCGCGGTCTAAACAAACTTTTTATTTGTAGAACTTTTGTAAATATATTAAATATATATCTATATAATCTATCTATATATATAAAAGAAATGCATGTTGCTGACGTGGCGTTCAATGGTACCTTCAACCTCCCCTTTATAGTGCCACGTGGCATCCTAATTTGAATGTTTATAGTGTTTTTTAATTTATTTGATTTTTAATTAATAATAAAAACCTACTCAAACCCTAATCCCGTGTTCCGCCTCTTCTCATCTCATTCTAATAATCTCAATCTTCTGTCTCTCACCTCACAATTATACTTCAACATTTACGTCTCTCTCTCTCACCTCTCAATTTGTGTTCACCATTTACTTTACTCTCTCAATCAACATAATCTACCATCTTTGGGGGAGAATCATGTGATGACAATTTAAATGCGCAGGCCAGCAGGTATATGAGTCTTGACAACCTTTCTTTTATTCATAGCATAGTTATTAAGAATCTTCTTCACATATAAGAACTCTAAAAGTATTAGTTGATTGAAAGTTGGTGTGAAGTAACAAATTAGTATTTGTTTTGTTGTACTATATAAACAGTTGTTGCTCAACGACTTTCAAGAAAAAATGGTTTAAAAACTTTTAGTTTAGTAATGCAACCCAAATTTGAACTTCTATGCCGGTTGACAATTGCTAGGGATATTATAGGTGCAGAACTGGTTGAGTTGGGTAATGGGTCAAAAACAGGCTGTATTAAAAAGGAGAAGTAAATTTTCAAGGTGGGTCAAAGTCCGAACACATTTTTTATTTTTTTTTGTATTTTCTGAAATCTCATTCATATACCAAATATAAGTACAAAACTAGCATTATAACGGTGTTCCACTCCAATGTAAGAAAACTTGAGAGGTATAATCAATTTAGTATCTTTTGGGTGAGTTTTGAACCATTTTGACCCATTCCACATGTTTTCTTTATTTATAAGATTTTTTATTTTATATATAATTTGACCGGTTTGACAGATTGTAGTACTAATGGGGAGCTCAGCAAGTGCGGTTGATATCTCTAGAGAGATTGCAAGTGTTGCCAATGAAGTCCACATTGCATCTTGGTCAAACACGAATGAAGAAAGTGCAACTTACACGGATATGACTGGCATGCTTAGTGGTTTACCTTTCAACCGCCTTCATGTTCTTAGTTTATTTTAGTCTGGTGGCTGCAGTTTTTCTTCGGCTTTTTAGCATACACTATAGCAGAAAAGCTTCATTGTTTCTTTTTGGTCTCTGTTAGCTTTGTGGCCGTTTTTGTTCGAAAAGATTAACCAAACTAAAGTGATCTTTTTGGAGAAACTGTTCCAGAAAAGGAATGCGTTTTGCTTATTGCTAATCACCAAACAGAAGTTGATTGGATGTATCTTTGGGATCTTGCACTAAGAAAAGGTTGTTTAGGATGCATTTCAGCAACAAATTAATTAAGATGTTGGCCATTACTTAGATGAATTCATTTGTTATAATCAATGAGACATTTTATGATTTAATCTTACTTGCCTATGTTTGTCATCTTGATTCTAGGTCCCATGCAATGGAAATTCTTCTTGTCAAATTAATCACGATTCGCATCTTCACAATTCCAAGGTACTTAAGTTAGTCAGAAGTACTTTCCTATATCCTGTTAATTTTTCCTACAAGATTGGTTAGAACGTGATTCGGAACTTGAAAGTTATCTAACTTTTTATTGTTGTATTTTCCATCTTTTGTGTGTATTATATCAAATATTATAGACAACAATAAAATAAATTCCCAACCCCGGGACACTGGCCAGTACGTTTTCAAAACCTTAGCAGTACCTTTACAGTAAGTATTAGTAAGTGAATAAAAATATTGATTATAGAGTTTACCCTTGCAGAAACACGGTAGTATGGATCATGCTCACAATGATAGGTGAGATAGCATCGTTTCCAATCCATCCAGCTAAACAAACAAAAATAAAGAAACAAGCCTTAATAATACATCAAAGGATTTATAAGTTTAAATTACAAGATTAATAAGCTAATCCATGTAATGTTACCTTTCAAGTATTAGAACATTGTGACTGATATTATCAGGCCATTAAAGAAGAACACAGTAACCCATGGCATCGCAGCTACAAAATGTCGAATCATTAAAAGCCATAGCAATGATAAAATAAAGGCAAGAGTCCTCCACACACAATCAAAACTAGCCATGATTTTCCAACATCAGCTACATATCTCTGCAAGCGTTACACAAATAAATAATCTAAATTTTGAATAAATTAAAAGTATGCACTACCATGACAAAAGACTTCAGGGAATTCAATCATTCATACATTTTTTTTATAAAGGTGGGAGCTTCGACCAATTCACTTACTTATATAAATGAGTCACCCCACCCCACTCGGCCCAACCATTTTGACCCATAGTTGTTAAAAGCCATCGCCTTTTGCGCCTAGGCCCATTTTTTAGGCGAGGCAAAGTAATTGAGCTTTAAGTCGAGGAAATTGCGCTTTAATTCCGCAGGTGATGGTTTAGGACTTTAGGCGCAGATTCTTGCGAGATTCGCAGCCAGATTTCTATTTTAATCTAAGGAAAACTACTTTTATACACTAATATTTTAAAACTTTTTATACTAATTAGATGATATTAAATGTTACACAATAGCTTTTGTTATTTTATTTGAAAAAATAATACCATTTTACTAATACATATGTATTATGGAGTAATATATTTTTACTTTTTCTTTGTTCGCTTTTTTGTCCTAGGCCCTCGTTTTTTTTGCGCCTTGCGCCTAGGCCTCGGGCGAGACCTACGCGCCTTGAGTGCGCCTAACGCATTTGATAACTATGTTTTGACCCACACTTAAAAATGAGTCAACTGACCCATTTCAACTAGAAACCATTTTGACCCATTAGTCTGTTACTTGACCTGCCCACCGTTCCCATCTTGCCACCCTTTAATTTTTACGCTACAATAGTCGATAGGAAAAAATCTAGGGAACAAAAAACACTTTCAGGCTACCATACCTTCAACACTGAAGATCGTGCATTAATGGAGTTATGAATGGATTTATCTATAACCATGTTATCATCAATGGTAACCCCATTCATTTGCTTCCAATGTGTTAACGATATGTTTGATGGTCGATCAATAAATTGGCAAGTCCAAAATACTGCATTACCAACACAACTAATTACAACAAATAACAAATCACAAATAGCAAAGAATTCTTACCACAAATTTGACTTATGCATACCGTTTACGCTTGGGAAAATAACAGGATAACAAGGACCTTGAAGCTGAAGAGAGGTGTTTCTTAGTTCTGGAGTAAGGTCGGCAAAAAATTTAAATTCATATCAATCCAATCGTCTAAAGAATATGGATATCTCCTTCTGGATAATCACAAACCCAGTTCAATGAATCTTCAGATGGAGTTGGGCAATCCAATAAGCATATTGTTCGTGCGTTAGACAGTTTTACTCCACTGTTTTTTACTCCCACTTTGGTAGACTTGATTCGGATTAACATAATATTTGAGTTCCAACTCATGGAGATTAAAATCTTTGTGTTTGCCCCCACATACATTTCCTTTGTAGTCCAACCCAAAGTTTAGCATGATAAAACACATATTTATTATGCAGCACACAAGCATAGGATCAAATGTGAGAACTTGAGAAAAAAAAAACTTATTACGTTTAAAATTTAGATTAATAATCCAAACAAGAAGATATACATAGGAAACTTATTGTAATTGATAAATAAATCCTTTTCAATCCCAAATCACCCATAAAATATGCAAATTGATCAAAGTTGGCAACTTTATCGATTAATTATTGTTTTTTTCTGTATAGGGCCAATTAAATTCATTGGCACCAAGTCATGATGGTTTTTTTTAGGCTCAACAAAGCATACATGATCTGGTATGTTAACCCTCTAGAAACATACAAACAAATTATTATTTAGTTATTATGTAATTTGTTAATTAGTTATGAATAATGACCAATCATAAGCCATACCCAGTGATCAAATCAATAGCAGAGGACAAAGTGGTAGTGACAGAGAATAATGTTGTCTCTGAGTTCAAACCAGATGAAAGAAATGGAAGTGAATTGGAGGGTGGAGATGGGGAAGGGTCTGAAGGGATTGAGAAGTTTGCGAGTAAAGCGATTAATGCTTCGATTGTTCTTGGGTTTAGTACTCTTGCTGTTATGAGGTTGCTCACTATTGATTATGAGTATTGGCATGTGAGTATCATTTTATTATTTGATTTTTTGTGGTTTTGTTTTCGCTATTTTGTGTTTTATTCTGTGAATTGTCAGTTTGATTGATCGTACATGGTTTTGACTTTTGGGATAAGTAATTTGAAAGAGATATGATTACGTGGGTACATAATACATATCATGTTTATGTAATACAGTTAAATAATAGGTACAAGTGTTTACACACTTTGTTTTAAGTGGATTAGATAATAGTTTGTCGTTGTTTAAGTTTGATTTTGGTGTATGTAATGGGTCATTCGCATTATCGGGTATGCAAATGGGATTTAGGTTGTAGCGAATGGGTTGTCTAGAAGGCCATTTGTATGGTGAAAGACCCATTTGCACACTCGACTGTGCGAATGGGATCTGCCTATATATATAGATGTTCAACAGAGGTTGTTAGAGTTTGGTCATTTTGTCAACTGAGTCTAGGCGTCAAAACCTCTCTATTCGAATATCTGAAAAACTGTTTATCGAGTCCGTAATCAACTGTTTTGATATTAATGATTATGATAAACATTGAAAATGATATTGAATGTTGATATTAGAGTTATGCATTTTTTAGTATTTATGATAGGTTTTAATATTAGAGTTATACATTCTTTTAGGTTAGGTATCAATGTTAGTATTGTGAGACTTGGTACATAGATGTAATAAGTTTTTTAATGGTTACAACTTCCAACTTAAGTGATTAGAAAATACACTGTTGGGCAGGCTATTTGTCTTCGTCGGTTCATCAGGTGTTAGCATTGGAGTTGTATATTGTTTTAGGTTATTTCCATTTATCCTTCTCAACTCTTACACAATGCATTGTAAAATATTATGTATACCTATATTAACTAATTTTCATTATTTTATACATTACTTTAAACATATTTTTTTTATATTTCTAAATTATATATGCAGTCTTTACCATATCAACATCTTACACATCACTTTGAAAATAAGGATTTTGATAAACTATTTATCATCCGCTTTGGAAATGCTAATGAATGGTTTGTCCGGGTGGAAAAGTGCTTGACAGGTTACTATTTGACTGATGGATGGGACAAGGTGTTTGAAGATTTAAAGTTACAAATTGGAGATTCTTTACTTTTTGAAAAAGTAAATGAAACTACGTTCAATATACAAATGTTTCTTCAAGATGGCACCAATGTTGACCCAAACAACACTGACCAAAACAAATGAGGTAACATTCTATTAACCCTCTAGGTTTTTAATACATCATGAAATGTATTTGTGTAGTTATGTCATTTGATAGGTTTTTTTTTTGTTGTCAGTTGTGGATTTTAGATGTTATGTTCATTGATGATAACTTTGATACTTACTATGACAAATGTTATGAATACATCATATAACAGCGGATCAACTTCGTTTAACATTTAATAATCATGATAACTATGCTTGCGTCTTTGGGCTGTATTTCAAACCATAATAGGTTGGGTGTACTCTTTGTGTCTGGACTGAATTTGGAAACATAATACGCTGGCTGTAGGCTTTGTGTCGCAGCTTTGTTATATATAGGTCAGAAACTGGTTCGCAAAATCTTTGTAAAAATGTCCACTTTCTTTTCAATACCTTCCATTTTTTAATGATTACAATTCTATTGGTCAAATAATAATCTCCATTCATAAATTCGTTACGTTTCTGATTCACAAACTCCTCTGACCAACCGACGACCAAACATCAAATTCGACCACAACACTCCATCTACATTCAGTCTAATTTGATCACCATTATCAATACAATGCAACTAACAAATATCAACTTACACATAAACAAACTCGCAACCACAACACAACATTTCACTTCAGTGCAATTTAATTCTTAACCTATTTTCATTTACTTTTAACATTCATAAATAATTTTTATTTCAACACCGGGACGCTCCCGGGTAGTAAGCTACTTATGTTCATTTAACATAATATTGAAGTTTCTGACAACAATCTCTCTTTTGAAGGGGTTGTTGTTTTAAAGGGTTTATCAACAAATCTTAATCATATCAAAATTCAGCCGTAAAGTCAAACGCTGCAGTACAAGCCCCCAATGTATGAAACGATATGTTGCCTGAACTTTAGATGTATCGCTTACTTTAGTTAGTTACTTAACCGCCATTTTTTAATGTATAAATACGTTCCTATGTACAGAATTATTTGTGTATGAATACTATAGTTTGTGTGTTTGATGCATACTCCTATCAAACAAACATGTTCATCATAGATTGATACAAGATCCGAAGGGGCCACAACAGTTGTTACTGATTTAATATTTCAAATATCGTTGTCTTTAGCATGCCAAGTGTTTGTTATTATGCTTCAATGAGTGAATGCTTTTTGTTTTATTATTTTCTTAACATTATTCAGTACAATGACATTAACTTTATTTGCTTTGTGTTGTTTTCATATTTTCATTTAACTTTAACAGGAACTTGACATTACTCAATAGAAAATGGCTCCTTCTTTCCTGGTACCTGTTGTCGGAGAGTACGATACAGTTCTGGTAAAATTTACATTTACATATATGATTGTAACATTGACTTTTATTCTATTTACCATTATTTTCTTACTTTTCATTATATATTATCTTTTTCAGACTCTTCCACCATGTTATGATATGTTACGCCAAAAGCACAATTTCCTTCTTCGCCTTGCTTTCTTAACGCAGATTGGTGGTGATGGATGGTTTGTTGATATTGTCAAACACTCTAATACATATTCCATCACAGGCAATTGGAAAGACGTTGCAACTGCTTTAAACCTTAAGCTTGGAGATTTGATAATTTTTGAGCATCTTGGAGGTGTAGACTTTAATATTAACATTCTAAGAAAAGACATAGGTCAACAACCATCAGATACATTCCACATATCCTTCACAAATGATACACAATGCACGGTAAAACATTATATATACTCACTTATATTAACTAATTTTCATTATCTTATACATTACTTTTCACATACTTTTTTATAATATTTTTGATTTATTTATACAGATCTTATCTTCTGAACACCTTAAACAACAATTTGAAAATAAGAATCTTGATAAACCGTTTATTCTCTGGTTTGGAACTGCTAAATGGTTAGTCTGAGTGGAAAAGCGGTTCACAGATTTCTATTTGACTAACGGATGGGACAAAGTATTTGAAGATTTAAAGTTGCACATTGGAGATTCCTTGGTTTTTAAAAAATATAATCAAACTACATTCTATATACAAATGTTCCTTCAAGATGGCTCAAATGTTGAACCTTTCGACAGTGACCCAAACAATGCAGGTAACATTCTATTCAAACATTTACTTTTGAATCATTCATTATTTATTTACCTGCTTATGTAATTTCATACGTTACCCAAACTCCTTTTTTCAACCAGTTGAAAAGGTCATGTTTACATACTTCCAAGTCCGCCCTGTCTTTATGTAATTTCATATGCTTTATTCATCCTCATTTATCAATTCTATATGTTATGTTCATCTTTCATAATTTTCATACTTGCACACAACTAAAAATCAATTTCTTATCAATAATGAAATCCAAATTATTATATTCATACACTTTTTATGATTTTCATAATACAAAACTATATCATATTAATATTTATAGTAAATAACTAAATTTTACTAATGCAGTTGAAATAATATACATACCAAGCGATGATTCGGACGCTGATGATGATGCTGCTGTGAACTTCCCTGCTGTTGAACAAAGATCATGATGCTGCTTTTATTAACCTTCCACATGGTGAACAACGAAGTTGAACAACGTGATGATGCTGCTGATATCAACTCTGCTGCTGTGAACATTCCTAATCTTGGACAACAACATCCTGCTGTCGAAGATGATAATGATGCTGCTGATCAAAATCACCTCTATAATGTTGCTGATCTTTCTATGGATTCTACTGCTGTTAAAGATCTATCAATTGTGCATCAACTTACACATAGATTTGTAATGTTTCTTCTTTTCAATCATTCACGCATTTAAATTACATTTCATTTTTCTTACTTTATATTATCAAGTGTAAATTTACTAACTTCTTATTACAGCGATTTCCTATAAAGTTTGGTGAAAAAGCGGATTTTGTTCATGGGGCTCAAATTCTATTGAAGTTTGAAGATGGAATTGTGTTAAAGAAACAACTTCGTGCTGAACTTTGTGGGAGTAAGTTGAGGTTTGCTATTTGTCGTTGGGCATAATGCATGGATGAACTTGGAATACGAAATGGATGGAGGTATCGTCTCAAGTTTCACAAGAATGAAGGTCTTTTGGCTATATATAATGCGTAAAGCTACTTATTACATAATAATAGATGCTAGGTAAAAAAATGTGGAAAATTATTGCAGCTTACTTTTGGCCTAATATTTTGTACTCACTTTAGGCCTATCTTTGTCTAAAAACAATTATCTTTTGAACTATCTACTTCATAATTAGTTGTTACTGTTTTCTTTGTTTTACCACTTAAATAACTATGTTCAAATCATGTTCATTACTATTACATGGTTATTTACAAACAAATTTATTCACATTCTTTACATTTTCCATTAACAACATACACACATTGTGAATTTTTTTTTTGGAGAGTAGTGTTTCAGCGGTAAATCCCGTGTTGCAAAGCGACCACTGCCCAGGATCGAATCCCATAAGAACCACACGGGTTTCTCCTTTCAAACCCAACGGTTATTTTTTTGGTGGAACGTGGGAATCGAACCTGAGACCAAACCCGGGCAGGAACCCTCCAAGGAGGTAAACCTTCCCACCTCAAACCAGCTGGGCTGGAGATCATTGGCACACACATTGTGAATTAAAACTTTTTGTTTGCAAATCCAATGGCAATAATAATTTTAAATATATATTCTATCTCATTCACCAGTTCAATATATAATACATTTAGCATGCACTTTTTTCTCTTAATGCCGCAAATAACTCGCAAATTTCTCATATACATGTTACTTTTCACATTCAACAATATTTTAATCTTCAACCCCGGGACGTTCCCGGGTAGTAAGCTGGTAATTATATATATTATTTTATAATGTATTTGGAAATGACATTTTAAGACACTTAAAAGAAGGTTTTTTAGTTTAATCAGAAGGTAAAACCTAAAATAAGAAAATAAGGGGTATATTAGTCATTAAAACAATAATTACACTTTAAATCCTTCTTCTTATTACATTTTAATTCATTCTAACATTACTCCAATCTTTTCAACCTTAAAAATAGCCAAAGTTTGGTTTTGATCATTAATCAAAACTAACTGCATCGAATTGACAACTAGTAATATAACCAACTAAACCAAACCAATTAACTGGCTAGTTAATAAGATCGATTAACTGATTACTTCAATTTCGGCTGAGGCTAGCTAAACTGAACCGAACCATGTACACCTCTCAAAGTGTCTATGTCCTCCAATGCATTTTTAGTACCGGTAACATTACTTGTTTATAGTTAGGATCTACAACTTTGTCACATTCTAGCAGGTCGCGGATCATCAATTCATCAAGCTACAAATATACAATTCAACTACGATAACCATCATTCATCAGAGTACCGTCGCTTACACGTAAGTATTCTTTTCTACGTGTAATATTATCGATCCCCCATTTTCATTGTTCAAGTTCCGCAACTAGAGTGTTTGAGATTGATTATTCAAAACAGATTATGCGTTTGGGAAAAGTAGGGGTGGAGCTGCTTATAGATTCTTGCGTTTTGATAGCCTAAAAAACTGATTATCTGCGTTTTCAAAACGCAATTCAAACACTAAAAACTAATTATCTGCGTTTTGAATAATCTAAAAATCAGATTTAAAACGCAATCAACACCCTCTAAACGGTTTCCAATAATTTAAAAAAGCAAAAAATAACAATACAATTTTTATAAATAAATCACTAAAACCCTCAAAAGACAATACCAAAGCAAAGCAATCAACAATGAGCAACAACGGCAAACGGAAGCCGATGAACGGCGAAGACGACGACGACGAAGAAGACGACGAAGAGAACGAGAGAGACTTGGAAGCATGGGAGAAAGCATATGCAGATGAAAGATCATGGGAGTCTTTACAAGAAGACGAAAGTGGACTCCTTCGTCCAATCGATAACCAAGCTTTGCATCACGCACAGTACCGCCGTCGTCTCCGATCACTCTCCTCCGCCTCCGCCACGTCACGGATTCAAAAGGGTCTTATTCGATATCTTTATTTGGTTCTTGATCTTTCCAGGGTATGTATCTATCTATTTATTAATTTTTTATTTTATTTTATTGTTATGTTTAGTTTTATAATATAATGTTATTTGTTATCTTTAGTCTTTTGCTTTTGATACATTTGGGTTTAATCAAGGTTGTAGAAGGCGTTAGGCGCTAGGTAGGGCGGTGAGGTCTAGCCTAGCCTAGGGACTAGTCGGGACTAGGCTGAATTAGGCGTTTTGGTATTTTTATACATATTTTATATATATGTTAAGATACATGTGCAAAATACAGATACTTAGATGTATACACATAATACTAAGAAATACTTAGAAATTTGTGGAATTTAAAAAAAAAAAAACAAAAAAAAATAACCACCGCCTTGGTCGCCTAGGACCACCTAATGCCCAAAACTCCTAGGATTAGGTTCCTTATTCTGATATGGAGGTCCGAACTCCGAATAGCACCTAGGCGGCGCCTAGAGCGATTTTTACAACACTGGGTTTAATTTTAGAAGCCTTAAGACCCAAAGCTCTGTTTTTTAGTAGGATTTGTTTAGTTGCCACTTATTGTGATTGTCGTGCTGCTGTTAATGTTATGTTTGATTTAAAAGGTTTTTGTAGGATTTAGGTTTGGTCTCTTATTTGTATTTTTTTTTCTTACATGTTAGGGTTTTGGTTGATACAAGCTCTTTGGTGAAACTAGGGGAATTGATCGGGTTTCAGGTAGTTCAAGTCGGGTTAGTTGGGTTTCTTGTGTGGTATTGTCTTTGATAACTGATTGGTATCACAATCGGGTTCAGGTTGTTTGGTTTCGGGTAGTTCAGGTCGGTTACTAGTTTCAAAAATCAAGTGTTCAGTTAGCTACTTTCCAAAATCAGTGGCATTCAATTTGATGTTATAATACGCAGTTAGTTTTTGCAAAGTTACAAGAAAACATGAGGTGTTCGATGGTCTGTACGACTGTACCAATACCAAGAGGCTGGACAAGAACTTGAAACAATATATGTGTTGTATCTATTTATTATCAACCGGTTTTGGTTACACACAGTATAAAATAAGAATTATATAAGCGGGATCTTAGTGGCGGATAAAAACTTTAAAAAAGTATAACAAACATCAATTTGGTTTTAATGGCGGTTCGGTTTAATAGTTACTAGGGAAATCTATGCGGTTTTGTTATTTGGGTTTCAAGTGGTTCGTTGGGCTCAGGTTGTTTGGTTATCTGGTTAAATGGTATGGGTTATTTGGGTTTCTAGGATTGCGTGTTAAGCGAAGTTTATTGGAGAGAGAACAGGTCGAAAGATGAGTGAAAATCTGATGTGCCAGCTGATTGAGCGCATTTGAGGGGTGTTTTGAGGGGTCTGCGTTGGAGATGGTCCAAAATCCAAACCTCCACCGTCACACGACCGCCACAGCTAGTTAGCCACCATCATAGTTTCTTTTATAATCTCTCCCAGTCTCTATCTTTATTTGTTTCTCTCTAAAAAACCTTATCGTTTACTTTCTCTCTCTAAAAAACCCAGTCACATTTTTCGTTTCCGGGAAGGACGAATGGTCGGAGGCCATAACCGGCTTCCATCTCCGATTTCCACTCTCTCTCTCTATGTCCTCCTCTCTGTAGTTTACGTGTGTGTCTTGAAATGAAAGAAAGAAGAGAAAAGTATGTGCGGGAGAGAGAAGGTGACAGTTGTGTCTAAGTGTATGGACTAATGATTTATTGACACGTGTCGAATTCCTATTGAAACAGAGAAATGTCACCGACCATGGTTTTTAAGATATTAAATTCTGTAGCTCTTTGTTTAGTTTTTTAGTGTTGCATTGCATCAATTATGAGTCTAGCTGACAAATTCTTTATCACCGTTAGTTGCAATACCCTCAAAATCGAATACATTGAAATCAAGTAACAAAAGTATATCGACGTTAGAGATCTTACTTAGATAAATTCTAGACACACTACAACCTTCAAAAATTACTCCACCGAGTGAAGTGAATCTTTCCCTTGTAAATATTTGTAACTTTTGCAGGCCTGCAAGTAACAAATAAAAAAAAATAAACCTTAAATTAAGTATAATTTATTTAGAGTTAAAGTCTTAAATAACTAATAGGAGATCTTGCGAAACACCAAGCCAAGTTTAAGAACGTTTGTAACCCTTCGACCCCACTAATAGTTGGCTTCTTTGGTTTTTGGGTATCCAACTAACTGGTTTGTTAGGGTCGGGTTAAATCTATTATAGGTAAAATTGACGGGCCAAACCAAAACTCACTATGTTTATAAGTGATGCATTTTGTTAGTAATTACTGTAAATTGATTGTTTTAATGTGATAAACTTATTCACTGAATCAAGGTTTTGTTTTGTGATTCCGTCAACATGTAGGCAGCTGGAGAGATGGATTTACGCCCAAGCCGAATGGTGGTGGTTGCTAAACAAGTAGAGGCTTTCATTAGGGAGTTCTTTGACCAAAACCCGTTAAGTCAAATTGGTCTAGTAGCTATAAAAGATGAGGTTGCTCATGTGCTTAACCGATCTAGGTGGCAGTCCCGAGTCTCATATCAAAGCCCTGATGGGAAAACTTGGGTGCTCGGGTGAAGCGTCCCTTCAAAATGCTTTAGAACTTGTTCATGAGCAACTAGATCAAATCCCTTCGTATGGTCATAGGGAAGTTATTATTTTGTATTCGGCTCTTAGTACTTGCGATCCAGGTGATGTGATGGAGACCATTCAGAAATGCAAGAAATCCAAGATTAGGTGTTCGGTTATCGGTCTCTCTGCAGAACTTTATATATGCAAGTATTTATGCCAGAAACCGAGGATTATACTCTGTTGCTTTGGATGAGGTGAGTTAAAAACTCGGAATTGCTATGTTTTTAGTCTAAAATAGGGCGACTGCATAAAGATGTGACACTGTTTGGTTATATTTTTAATTATACATAGGGTGTACATCATTTGGCAGTCGTATGTTTCGATAATCGTAACTTTTTTCAGTTCGTTACAGTAAATCGGTAATTACAAGTTTTTTGATAGGCATGCTTCTGTAATTACAGTGCGTAAATCTTCTGAAAAAAAGCAACGATAACCAGATATGTATAGAGAAAACTATAATTTCCCAAGTAGGCCGTTCAAAAACTGTATGATCACCAAAACGGATCAAAATGGACCACCGACCATAACGATATTGCTATTTTATGACATTTTTATTTATAAAAGAATACCAAACTGTGTTACCTTTTTACGCAATTTGCCCTAAAAAAAACATGGACAAGAACTTACTTGCTGTATTATCGGTATTATTATTTTGTAGGCGCACTTAAAGGATCTAATATTAGAGCATGCGCCACCACCACCAGCCATAGCTGAATTTGCTATAGCTAATTTAATAAAAATGGGATTCCCACAAGAGCTGCAGAGGGTGTTATCTCCATATGTTCATGCCATAAGAAGCTAAATTCGGTGGAGGGTATATTTGTCCAAGATTGCAAAGCGCGTGTTATTGTGAGCTACCAACCGAGTGTAGCATTTGTGGTTTAACACTTGTTTCTTCTCCTCATTTGGCAAATCATATCACCATTTGTTCCCAGTAACACCTTTTGACGATGTCGCCCCTATGCTTCTGCCCAATCAACATCGTCGCCCAAAAGTTGTTTTGGTTGCCAGCAGTCTCTTTTGAAACCTGGTAAGTAGCATGCATAAAATGACCACTTTGTGTTGTTATTACAGGTTTATCTTTTGATTTATTTAATGATATGATGTAGGAAACATGCCGGTTCGATGTGTTATTGCCCAAATGCAAGCAATTTTTTTGCCTTGATTGTAGACATATACATTCATGAGAGTTTGCACAACTGCCAGGGGTGCGAAAGCTTGAGAGACTCAAAATCGGTAGATTAATATTTAATTTTGAACCCGAAAAGTGATGCATGAGGTTTGTGCATCCCCTTTTGTTTGTTGTTCTTATATGTTGCCTTCTGAACCTTTCATTACATCACGGTAACTCGTAAGCATAGTTTCTGATAGGATTTTGATCCAGAAGTACAGAGAATTTATACCCCTTTTTCTTTCTTCGTTATATCTATTTTCATGAGATGCTTGTGTGAATTGTATGAACGCTTGTCAAAATCATTAACCGTTGTGGCCTGACATTTCAATGAATAGTACTATGGTATATACCCCTTGTGACTTATACGTGGACGAGTTAAGTCTTTGGTCCATTGTTATGTCTTGAGAACTAGCTGGTAGACATATTATCAGTGTTTTGAATATGGGTATTCATTCATGATTTGGTTTGAAACCATAAGCGGTCCAAACAGGCCATCGTTTATGGTTTCAAGCCGCACTGTAAGATTTTGGGCCATAATTAGTTTAAGTTGGAGTAACAGTGAAACCAAACCAGATATACAATTGTTGGTAATGATTTGGTTTGCTTCCGGTTCAATTATGATTTACAACAGTAAAAAACGTTACTAAGGATTCGGCTGGTTTTTGAGTGAAGTTAAGCAAAACTGACAAAAGAACCATTTATGCTTTCTTCCTTCTTTTGCTAGCCAATTGGTTCAGTTGACAGTAGATTGAACCTCAAAACTATCGCTTCGTTTTAAAACATTGCATTTTATACATTGCATTCGAGAGTATTTTCAAATTAAGAGAAAACCTTCAGATATCATTGGTTCGTTCCCGCATTCAATATATCTCTCATTACAGTAAAAAAAGTCTGTACTATCAGCATCAGCTTATATGGTAATGAGATTGATAGTCAAAACATCAAAACCTTGTTAGTCCAAAGTCAACGGTCAGGTCAAATACTCTGAAACAGGTCATGGATATTGGCCATTCTATGGAAATTGGTAATGATCACAGAAAGTCAAAAGAGTGATGATTGTAGCAATCTAAAAAGTCAAGATGTAGATGAAGTTCTGAGCTTGATGGGATCATGGATACATTTAGAAAGTCAACTGTAATGTCAAGCTGTGGAAAGATACTGATTTTGATTGAAACTTTTAAAAGTGGAATTCAAGGTTAATAATCAGGCATTCAAATGGAATGTCAACACTGTAAGTATAAAATATATACTATTACAAAAGTTGAAGTCAATGCTAGAATATATCTCTTATGGAAAGTCAAAGAGGATTGACATTATGCTATTCCTGATGGATTCTAATTTAGTGGAGATGAAGAATGGTCAAGTCTATAGTCCAACTTCTATTGCTGTATTTTTTTATTTTTTAACAGCCGATAGAACAAAACGTTTTACAATAGACCAACCAAAACAGCCAGCGGTTATCTGGATAGTACGCTCACAAAACCTTCGACCTGTTATACTTGCTTACCACCAACAATCATAGACAACTACACAACCATTTCTAACCAAAATCAAATCCTGCAAACTCGTACCACCGAGGATGTCCACACCCAATGCATTTAGCTCTTTTTGTCATCCACCAAAAGGACTCTTCTTTAATATCTTCCAATACTTTTGTTGTGGTGTGAAGTCTATTGTTGAATACCTTGTCGTTTCTCCTTAACCTAATCTGCCAAATGGCCAATAAACAAATAGCATACACACAATCTTTTTTCTTCTTCCCCACAACGAGCAATAAGCAATGATTCAAAATTTGTGGAATCGACTTGTAGACAATCGGCTCCTGTATTTTTAACCACGAGAACACGTTCCACCAAACCGACCTTGCCCACACGCATTCCGCAAAAAGATGGTCCGACTTGACACAAGATTTGGACAAGCACCACCGATGGAAAGTCAATTTTTTTCCACCAACGGCGTCTTGATTTAGTGACACCAGGTGTTTTATCCCCACCAAAGTTGCAATATTAGAGCCCTACAAAGTAAGTATTAGGTGGTTTTAAGTGTAGATTTAGAGGGGGGTGTTCGTTTTTAAAAAGGGAGTTTCAAATTCTTTGCAATTGAATAGTGCACTGATTGCTCTATGATGTTGGGTGGTTTTATTGTGATTGTATTTGTCTCCTTTGTGTAATGTTTTGTGCTAATCTTTTTGTAACAATATGGTTTGAAATGAAATTTAAAAATGGTTATTATTCGGTCATTAATGATCAATACATGTTCATGCTTCCTAGACGTCCATTGTATTCGTTTACAACCAGGTGAACCGTCATCCATGGGTGATAAATCAACTGAGCAACAAGCATCCTGTGTATTGGTTTTGAGGGGATAGGAAATGCAAATGATACAATGAATATTTAGGCCAGATATGTTTAAAAGGATTCTAAAAAGTCAACGTTATCGCGATGCATGCTAAAGCCGAAGACCCAAGACATTCATGTAGTTTAGAAGTGATCAAATCGGTTTTTTTTTTGCCAAACCGGTTTCGGTTCCAAACCGGTTCGCTGCAGTACCGGTTTTCCTGGCTGAACCGGTTTCGGTTCCAAACCGGTTCGTTTTAGACCGGTTTCGTGGTTCTTAATCGGTTTTTTTCGCGCACTGTTTAAAATCATATAAATTACATAAAATTTAACTTTTAATAACTTTTAGGGTTTTTCAAAGCAGG